>JAXGGS010314394.1:0-15852 GCA_035585475.1 Armandia brevis
CACTTACTACTCTTAAGACTGGTTTGGAATCGCTGTTCGGGTCCGGATTTTAGTTTCTAATTTAATTGCATTGTAGTTAGGCACTTTTCTTTTCTTTTGAGGTCGCTGGTATTTTAATAATTTGGTTGGAATATACAATTGGCGCTTTTTGACCATATTTCTCTCGAAATCGAAGAAAATGTGTGGCCTTCGAAAGATTGTAACTTTTGTCTAATCTCAGAAGGTTTTCGATGTGGTTCATATGGTTTCCCTATACTTAATACATTCTGTATCATTCTGCTTAACAGTAATTTCTGATGAAAAACCCCATTAGAACACAAATCTGATCTTATTTTTCATCATACATTCACCACTTGCACAATTTTAAACATACCTTTGTTCAACTTTTGGATTATACGATCCTCGATCAGTTTTACTATCTCAGTTATAAATTAATCGTTCATTCCCCCGCTTGAAAATGCTCAGACTGACCGCCGCTGAGTAAGTTACTCTTCCAGATCCTCTGATATCTCTCTGATATAACCTTATCGTGTATTACCTCCCCTAATCATGACCAACAAGATGCCATGAGACCACGCCCTATGGCTAACATCATTCTGTGTTTGTAGAACTACTAAAGAACGACTCGATCCTACTAGGACTTTCCTAAAGCAAGTACATTTATATTGAACTGTATCCTTTATATTTGTCTACTGTTATAATCACTTGTATGATCATGCACTGCAGGTGATGAATTCTCCGATAAAAGACTGGAGAACAGTATGTGAGCCTCCCACTGCTGATAAGTGTGATTTCTGTGATCCCACCAAACCTGGGGTAAAAATTAAACGGAATCCTGGCACGGACCCTATGGCTCCGATCACACCAGAATTACAACAGGTGGAATACTTGATGAATCTCACTGAGTATGATATACATCCATACAATGATAAAGACATCAACTCCTTCTCATCCATACTGGACAGCACATTTGTCTTTGTGCCCGGATATACGAATCCAACACTACACGCACAGGTAAAGCATTTCGTCATGATTTAGAAATTGGGTGACTCCTTGACCTTGAGAGGAGGGGGGGGGGTCAACCCAGGTAAAGGGGCTGACAGAGGTGGTTAGGATTTCAGTCACATAATGTATTACAAATGGTGTTCCATTTGATTTCAATTCTTTTGACTACGGATGGTTTCCATTTAATTATCCAAGTAGTTACCATGTGTGACCATGATTTCTTGTACTACTTCAGGTACACATCTTCATGAACGGAACACTCACCGCTGGATTCGCGATCACCCCCAATGATCCTGTGTTCCTTCTGCACCACGGACAGGTGGACCGGCTGTACGAGGCGTGGTTAGACAAATACAGACCAGATATACAGACGGTAATTCTATACAAAATATCTAAACATATCGCGCACTAAATACGGGAAAGTGGTCATAATCTGTTACTGGAGTTTAGAATGATTGCGGCTAATTAAGACAGACCTTTGACAGCAAGTTTACTAGTTCTGGTGCATTTAGAAAAATACCATAGGGGCAACTGACTGGTGTAATTTAGTGCATTTTCGGCAGATATTATCTGGACCTGTTCATACTACCCTCAGTGATCAGATCGGAACAGACAGATCCAGTGGGTTAATTAACAGTTAGAAACACTGAACCAGAAAAAACTATTATTGAGAAAACTAACCAGGCCGGCTCAGTGCTAGCTGTTTGATTTAACTTTGTCATACCGACAGCAACATCGCGTACCTTCGAACTTTAGAACTGTCGGGTTTTACGCGGCCAGTGTCCTGGACCATAGTATAATGTCGTTATGGTATTTTAGGGACTAAACTATTATTGTAATTATTGAATCATAATGAACACACCTCTTCACGCTGGGAATTAATGTGTTGCAACAAAATTTCCATAGGCTGGTTGGCATCATGTATACATATTTTAATTACTTAAGTATTAACTCTTCATACGATTTTCATGACTCAAAAGTAGGTCATGGCCTAAATGGTAGAATATTCCCCTATAGTTTCCAGGCTGGGATGCTCCCCTTGGACATGCAGCAGAGGACCCACTGGTGCCATACTTTCCCGTAGAAAAAGTAGCGGAGTATTTCCATTTAGGGGATCACTATGGTTACAAGTATGACAGCCTTGACGTTACGTCTAGAATGACCACACAGGAACCACTAACGCAAACAACCAAACAGGAATCAGAAACACCAAAACCAACTGAAGGCGAGTTCTTTTTAAAAAAAAACACATAAATTTGATATAACAGGGTAATTAATGCAATGTCAAGTTAACAAAGTTAATCAAATAATTGTGCAATTTGTGTTTGTCTTTTAGGTACAAATGGAGCTAGAATCGTGATTGATCCACGTCTGATGTGCTTTATATTAGCGGTGCTTACATACGTTGCCTAATGGGATTACAGTATGTTACATATATATACCGGTAAATGCATATGACTTCGTGGTGTCGAAATTTAGTTCCGACACATTCTGCAGATTTATGTTCTGTGGATTTGTTCTGATAATATTCCATAGTTAGTACATAATTGGTACAACACACACATTTGTTCATTATAAAACTTTACTATTTTGATGTTCATTTTACTCAACTTTCGTATTCAATTACTGTACTAAGATGTTGATTGTATGTAACTAGCCAGATGCTAACACTTAATAAAATCATGTGCAAAGAAATACTACATGTACATGTTTATCTATGCCAACGGTCACCACACGTTGTGTATTCATGGTATCTATATAATTATGTACCTGGCAGCGGATCACTTTAATGGCATCGCCTGTTTTTTTACACACGCACACGCACACCTTTTAATGGTGCGAGAGCCACGAAATATTGTCCTGCTTATGTCCCTCCTATTGTCGGCTGATTCTGTTTTCACTCGATTGTACGTGAAATGCCATAAAGCTTTAATCAGCTAGGTTTTCCAGCTATATGAGTCACATCGAGACCAATCCTTAGCAAATATTTTCAAGTTACATTTTATTGAGCAAGAAATAAAAAGGATGCGATTAAAAGTCCATAATCTATCAGAATGTTAGGTAGCTTAGCTAATTTTACAATTATAGTGCTGTCGTAAATATTTTACAGGGACTTTCAAATATCCCAATTTCTGGACTCTTCAAGAATAAGCCAAAATGTGTGAAAATGAGCATCATCTGAACAGTTTCGAAATTCTTCATTTTCAGTGATTTAGTGAATATTACATGATAATGGAAATAGATAAATGTATTTTCTAGGGGACCATATCTTTAGTTTTTAGAACTTAAAGCTGAAATTAAAGATTTTATTGATTTAAAGTTTGATGGTTGTTGACAACTAAAGAGTCGCAAACACGCAATTCCATATATGGGTATTGTTATTATTACGACGTCATAGCTATGACGTCATACCATTCATAAATGTTGCTATTGCATAGTTGTTTAGAGTGGAACTAAATCAAAATTTGACATATTATAAATTCCCTTATGGACAAGGGATAAAAACCCAGCAGTGCGCATTCTTTGCGCTTTTAAAATTTTCCCTGGTTTTTATGTCGCTTTGGTTTTATTTAGTTTTTGAATACAAGAATTATGTATCGCTGATGGTACAATTAAGACAGTTCTTAGGAGCGGAAAATAATCAATAAAAATAAGTACTTGTTAAAATTTCCGTGTGATTGTAACTCATGCATGCATGCCAGCAGTTTCGACATCATGTGAAATATAATACGTGTATAGCATTAATTGCGAGTTGATGGTAGTTAACCAATGGAAATGCTACTGAAATCAATGCGCGGTATATATACACCATGGTAGCGTGTTAAATTAACTATGGCATGTTGGGCGTTATAAAAAATCTGTCTAGAGTTCCAGACAAGAATAAGATCTATCGGGCGTCCAGAAATTAGCTAACAAAATGGGGTTTTAAAATCACATTTAACAAACCGAAGTTGTGTGCAACATTCAGTTAGCAATGCAATATATACGCACTCTATCACCTGTATAATAAATCAAAGATTCACTCAAGCTGCTCACCTGTACACAACGACGATCAGGTACGATGGCAACTTATCAATGGGAAAACTTGGTCCAATTTTTATTCAAAAAGTGAATGATACCCTCTTCTCGCTTGCATGGATCCGTGAACATTCATTAATAGCTATTAATCTTTTCCGCGCGTACGGACGCGAGCGCGCTCTCGGCCAATATACATGTAGCATTACATATCCTGTGAACATTGTTCCCCTAAAAAACATCTTCGATGATTACTTAACGTCGTGTAGGGTCTGAGTATGGGAGTCTTTATTATGCACGAAAGCAACCAGATCAGGAGAATGATTTGGCTAGCTTTTATTAGCTGCGTGATGTATTGCGCCGTGGATGCTGGAGTATTCCCGACGGTTTGTGTGGATAATGTGACAGATTCCGGCGTGTGCTGCCCGATACCACCAGGTAAAATATCATTCCATATTTGGTAATGTTGCACATAAAAGTGGGCAATTATACGGTCCGATCTTCATAATTATGTTGAGCTGGGCTAAATTGATTTCCATTGCAAGAGTTAAACTGTGTGCAGAATCCGATAGCTACGGTACAATATTTTTTAACTCATCAGATTCACCCATCAGTTGCTCACCGATGCATTTATAATTCCTACTCGATCAGGGAATAATACGGAGAATTACCGATCTATATACTTTATGTATGTACACGTAGATCTGGTTGATCGACAATTATAAATGATTTTTATAAACAAAGGCATTGTACAGTATGAAGTGTTTATCGCTCTAATATTGGAGTGAATGACAAGAGCTATGTATACTGATCTGAAGTGCTGACGTAATCCGCATTTAGGCCTTGGATCGTCTGTCCTGATTGGCGATTGTTGCGGTGCATGTCACTGCAATCCTCAGAGTCCTTCGAATCTACGGATAATACTATATTTATATAACCAACACAATTTAAACGTAGAATGATTGTGATGCAGTGTATTTAAAATTGCACTATTTGCATGTTTAAATTTCCAATATTCCTCGTTTTACATTATTCGTTCGTACTACGGGAATTGCAGGCCATTCTGATCATGCAATCGTGTTAAATATCACATTCTCAGATGGAGATCTACCCTGTGGATTCCCGTCGAAGGGTGAATGTCTCCCCATGCCCTTAGAATCTAACGGATCTCCTGACCTCAAGCGTCCTTTGTACGATGACCTGAAAGGTGACGACCGATTTCACTGGCCCATACAATTTCTGACCCACTCCTGTGAATGTAAAGGCAACTACTATGGACATGACTGCTCCAAATGTAAGTTCGGCTACAAAGGCGAAAATTGTGACGAAAGAAAAGAGAATGTAGTACGCAAGAACATCGAATTCATGACGTCGGAAGAAAAGAGTAAATTTATTGATGCTGTGAATAAAATTAAGTTCATCGACAGTGGTTGGTCGGCGATGACTGTCAATCGGGATGTGGGGTTAGATGCCATGGTAACCCCTAAAAGCAGGATATTTCATCCAATCACTAAGTACGACCTACACGTCTATCGTCATATGTACGCTGCACGTACGTCTCTCCTTGACGACGGCACGTGCTTTAAAACTGGCGACAACGGCCAGCTGGCAGATTGGGCGCATTTTGGACCAGGTTTTGCGCCCTGGCACCGGTTGTGGCTGTTGTTGGTGGAGCGTGACTTACAGGAAGTGTCGGGGGATCCGCAGATGGCGATACCTTACTGGGACTGGTCAGACGGCGGCAGCATCTGCCCCACCAGCATCTGCAACCCTGAGTTCATGGGAGAGGTGGCCGCCAATGACGAGGTATTTCATCTGCTTCATGAGTGTATAAATGTTAAAAATTAAGATAAATGCTCTTATCATTCAAACTAGATGTCACACTCATTTGTTCTTAAAGGTGATGAATTCTCCGATAAAAGACTGGACGACAGTATGTGACCCTCCCGCTGATGAACCCTGTGATTTCTGTGACCCCTCACGAACAGGGAAACAAATTAAAAGGAATCCTGGTTCAAATCCTGCCGTTCGCATCACGCCGGATATAAAACAAGTGGAATACTTAATGAATCTAACCCAATATGACATATATCCGTACAATGATAGGGACACTAACTCCTTCTCATCTATACTGGATAGCACGCTTGTCTCTGTGCCCGGATATACAGGGCCAACGCTACACGCTCAGGTAAGTTATTTAATCATTATGTTATAGCAGCCTTATAGCCATGCATTGACCCTTACCCTTTCAATGGCGCATTAATGTCCATAAACAGGAATTGTAAACGGGTACGTGACCCTAATTCATTAAATACAAACCCCATTATGCATCTGCCGGGCATTGTTTAAGATTTGGAATCTTTGCTATTAATTCATGACGACATTAACGTTTAAATAAAGTGTGATGTGGTTTATTCCTCGTACCTTTTAGGTGCATGTGTTTATGAATGGAACGATGTCAGACGGATTCGCTAGCACCCCCAATGATCCTGTGTTCCTCCTGCACCACGGACAGGTGGACCGGCTGTACGAGGCGTGGTTAGACAAATACAGACCAGATATACAGACGGTAATACTCAACACACTAAAACCCTATTAATATCACAAACTAATACAGTCTGTTATATGATGTTCACATTTACCAATGTATTGTACCGGCTATACACGATTTTAAATTATGGAATGATGATACATCGACCTGTTGAGATTGTTAATGAATGTGACATTGCTCCGCCTTAGTTTCCAGGCTGGGATGCCCGCCCAGGACATGCTGCAGAGGACCCACTCGTGCCCTATTTTCCAGTGGAAAAAGTGGTAGAATATTTCCACCTAGGAGATCACTTTGGTTACAAGTATGACAACATTGACGTAATTCCAAGACTGACAATACAAAACCTACAAGCGCCAAAACCAACAGAAGGTAAATGCACGATTCAAATCACAAATATCGAATGAAAGTTATATTCAGAAATAAAGAGTTCAAAATATTAATAAGGAATTCGACAACATTTCAAATAATTGTATGGATGTTTTTTGTGTATTTTTTAGGATCAAATGCAAATTATACAACTGTGACTGTGCTTGTATGCTTTATGCTAGTGGTGATTACATGCGGTGCAGTTTGGAGTTACAAATCGTTCTGTAAGACTTCAAAGCAGTTTTCATATAGCCCTTTATGAAACTAGTTGAGACTGTAAGAATGCTACTTACATACAGATATGATTGAACTGGATTCATTATTTACACCATAGTATGCCCATTTGCAAATTAAACATAGAATCCCATAAATGCATCAGCGTTTTAATTCTCGAATGCATCAGCATTCAAACCTTTGATTACTTACCTGGACCCAGGTACCTAGAAATAAAGTATTAAAACGCACACTCACTTGTTGTTTATAACTCACTCTGTGATCAGTAGCTGTCAGATAGGCCATGGCCTTCTTTAATTACTCACTTCCGCTATAATTGTATTGGGATGGAAATTCTTTGACATAAAAAAGCATGGCAAAAAATTATCAGTGCAAGGCTATTGTATGCAAAGGTTCGGCAGTTACAATGCCCACCACTTTATGATTATTCCTTACAAAAAATAAAACCTTATGAGGGGATTTCCAGTCCTGATGACATCTGTGTGTATCAGTTTGGGAAATGTTATCTTTTTGGACCATTTCAACCCTTTATAAATGTGCTTAAAAATCAATATACCAGACCAAATATTAGCTAGGGGTCAAAAACTTTAGCCTAAGGGCCTATATTGGTACCTATGTTGGGTCCATTTCTGTTTATTTGTTTTGATTACGTATGAAAATGCAGAATAGTTGGAACTAAGCACTGTCTAGAGTAAGTTTATTCAATTATGGAGCTACTTACACGATTTTAAACTGTTTATCAATCACCAATAGTGATGTCAAACGATTTATATTTGATCAACCTCGCCGAGTGGCCCTTAATTTGTTATAAGAGACAAATTAACGACTGTATTCCGAGGATATAACCATAAACAACTTTTAATTAGGTCAATACACTGCGTTGTTACTGGCTATGTACTCGAAATGTGTCCCTCCAAGTTTAATTGAAAATAATCAGCTAGCTGTATCACTTTCATTTTAAATCAAAAAAGACCAGTATGGGAAATCGTGTCCAAGCTGTAAGCTCCAATATTTCCCATTTATATGAGGCTCACAGGAAGCAGCAAGGCATGGAAATATACAATATTAAAACAGCTATGGTTGAGAATGCACTTGATGTGGAAGCAGTTGTATTTGAAGGCGGTGGAGCAAAAGTGGTGGCATACGTGGGAGCGGCCGAGGTTTGTATCACAGTAACTTACAAGTTTAGACAAACTATGTTTGCAAAGATGAGTCGGTGACACACGCTAATGTTCATTAGTGTAGTGTATCACCTGTTGATTTATAAAATAATCATCAGATCTTCAGTACGTACTCATGATGTCCTCAGATATTAGAAGAAGTCGGGATGCTGGACCCAGAAAAGGGTGTTACGAAGTTTGCAGGCACCAGTGGTGGGGCGCTTGTAGCAGCAATGCTGGCTATGAGGATGCCAGTAGCGGATATAAAATCCATTTTTAAAAGACAAACGAAGGACTGGATCCTAGGTACTGCGATAATAATACCATATTTCAGGTCGAATGTAACATTTATTCCCAATTTATAACTTCGGGGTTTGTCATAATAATACTGTCATTTCTCTCGCTTAATCGCTTACAGACGCTTGGTTTAGTTATCTCTCATTCTTACCAAATATCATCAGAAATTATGGATGGAATCCAAGTCGAAAAGTTGAGGAGGTCATCAGAGAAGAACTCAACAGTCGCTATGACAGTTACTTGACAGAACACAAAGAGAAACTTACGCAGTCTGTGGAAAGAGGGGACAGAGATGTCACTTTCATGGATGTGGGCAAACGTTAAAATCCATACATGTCATGAAAAACACTTTCTTACTCTACATCTTAAGTAACTCGATTTTACAATCTAGATATACAAAATGTTCAACACTGAGTTGTGTGTCGTGTCGTCAAACTTGACAACCCGGAGCGTGCAGTATCACCATCCTAAAACCACCCCAGACATGTCTGTAGTGTCGGCTCTCAGAGCTTCCATCTCTCTACCACGTATGTCTAAATAAACAAACCTCACACTTATTATAATTAGGTTCCAAAAACACCGTCCTGAAGCTGATTCATAAATTAATAATTCGTCTAGTTTTGTGTCAGCCTGTAAACTTTGAAGAAAAATATCTCGTGGATGGAGGTGTCATGTGTAACTATCCTATTCACGCTTTCGACGGTAAGACCGCCAATTATTATTAATCGTTATTATAATCCAATAGATCATTTGAACAAGAAGCCTCTACAGTGAAACATATCATATTTTGAAATTATACTGAATTTCATTTCTACTTGAAACAACACATTTGTAAACTACGTCCAATAGGTTGGTTTTTGTCAATGGCGAAGGAAGATTCCTATTTCAAGAGGATCGGCACCTTACGGACAGCTTTCCAAGGACCTAATGCCAAAACAATCGGTTTTGTCGTGGTCTGTTTAAATTAAAAATGACTTTAATAGATAAGTGTTACATTTTAAGAGATCTAAGCTCTGGAAATGTGTCTCATGTAACCGAACAAATCTTGATTCACACGTACTTCTATTTTTACTAGAACTCGGCGGATGAGAATTGTTTCATTAGTAACCAACTCGAAGGTGTTGATGTGAGCAAGTTAAACTTTCCGGACACTCTGCTGATGCGGTAACATTCAGCAATTATTGATTCCAATAGTTTCCATTCAACATTTCGATCTTAAGCCCGTGTTTCTTAATCTAGCAATTCTAAACATATTGGTTCACAGAAAGCGACAAAAATGGCTAAATGAAAGAATCGATATTTACAAAAAACAATCGGACGTGCGAGCAGCTTGTGATAAGTTTCTAGAAATCCTGCGTTTAGCTGACACTTCAGATGATAGGAGGATATCTTTGAAAGAATTTAGGACTGCTTTTAAAAATGTAGAATATAGTTTACCTACCATTCGTTCAAGTATTCGTAATAGGCAATAAGTGGCAGAAACCTTGATCACTAATTTGTAGTATTCCTTCTACAGAGTGACTTGGGTATTGATGAATTCGAAATACTCTTCGGGAAAGGTCAAACAATCGACACCGTTTTTGATTCAATGGATATCAACCAGGATGGAGAGGTACCTGTAGATGAAGTTTCCCTGTTTTGAATATCTGGAACAAAAGTGGCCCCCCGCTCTGTGTGTTAGCATGTTGCCGTTATATTCCACTGTAGATTAGCTTTAAGGAATTTCGGATGAGTATGGAGCAGAAAAGTGTCTTGTTTAAGTCACTGCTGGGACATAGTTCTCCTGAAGAGATAACTGGGTTCACCTCGTTTGGATACGCCATCATCGACACCATTAGTCGCTACTCCCAGCTGGTTTTCTTCAAGGTAGGAGTTGAGTACCCATGTTATATAAACACTACTTTTTAGAAGTTAGCTTCTATATGTGTATCGGCAGCCATTATGTGAGTTTGTTTCAAGCTCAGGAGATGACGCTTCAACAGCCGAAATGCTTCAAACTGAATTCTGTTTTAGGGATATTACGCTGCGTCGAACTTTAAAATCAATTAATCTGTAATCTGCCTACAGACGTTCCCCTTAGAAAGCAGCCATGGTGTTTGTGTGATGCGCGCATGTGCTTATGATCGGTCACCGTCTTACAAGTCTAGCCTGATGTTTTTTAAATAGAGATTGCGTCTGATTCTTGATACAGGAGGAGGATGTGGATCGGACATGCAGAATAAATGTTTGGTATGTGAACACCGCTGATTTTGACCTAGAAGACGAGGACCGCAACTTTCTCATTGAGGTATTATTTGATTATCGAAAACATTATTTCACATCAAATATGATTTTCAGGACGGTCTCGGTTTAGTAGTTATAGATTGTGATTTTAGTGTAAAAACATTCTGGTGCATATAGCGCTGCTCGCTCACATCTATCTGGAATTTCAGCAAGGAAGATTGTCTTGCTTAAAGTACTTACGCAAAAGGTGTGAAGTGAAGGACCTCACCCAACTATGATGCCGGTGCCGAATTAAAAACAAAATACGTTGACAAGATCTACATATATTGAGTATGATGATGCCCAGGTACATGTATATGTATGGGCCATATGTATGTACATGTATGTATAAAATAAAGACCGCCGATAAGCATGGACTCTCGTCTGCAATTTAAGGTATATATTACTAATATACATTTATGACGTGATTGTGCTAGAAATAAAAGATCAGTCATAATCTCTCTGATTAGGTATTCTCATATGAATTAATATATACAATACACAATTTACTATTTAACAGACTATCTATTTATGCGTAGAATGTACGTTTAGTGCTCTATTCTAGTGGAAATGTCACGTTAAAGCTACATAATGAAATAGAAACACTCCGAAAACGCTCGATATATACATATTGACGTAAACTTATCAAATTTAGTACTAGCATAGACCAAGAATTCTGGTTTCAGTACTTTTTGTCATTATGCAATATATATCAGACAATTCATTATTCAGAATGAGCTCGTAAATGTAAATTGTAGGATTCTGTGAATATCTCAGCCAGACAAACTGTAGAGTGGAATCTGGAATAAACAAATCAAATATTACTTTGTTGTCATAATCAAGGTGCCACACATTAGTTATGGATAATTATATATAATTATGTACTAACCTAAAGAAGATCACCAACGGGAGGCAAGCACTTTCTATTATAGTCCAAGCTAAAGCACCGTAGTTGTCATCCTGTAAGTACATGTATTATAAAGAAATATGAAACTGGCCATACAGGAGAGATACATTCAAGAACTGATGCAGTTTAATGGGCTATCGTTAGTGCCCTAACTTCGTTGACCAAGAGCCATGAATAAATACCAGGATATCTGTGTCTGTCTGCATCTTCAGTTCGAACACAGACATGACCCACAGGCCGACATTAAGCAGAAGAAGAAAGAGAACTATGCTACGTCCTGGAGTCTGCTTTGCCTGGTCGTGATTTTTCGGGCATCTGCCCATAGCATCCAAAATAAACACAACCTGCAAAGATGAAGAGACGCAAAAAGTTGACATTGGCGAGACTGCAACATGGTAATTGTCTAAAGATATTGATACGTGAATCATCTATTTTCAATTTATTTCACTGCTCTGGGAAATTTACCGACCTGTATTATCGATTGAATGATAGAAAACGATGTCTTCAGCAAGCTGAGTTTAGGGTTTCCGCCATAGCTGTTAAACTGATCTATATAGGCAATGAGGCGAAACATATCCACCACGAGGTTGCCGAAGAAGGCTACGAGTAGCAGGTAGCTGTCCAGCGCCTCTTCAATTCCTTTCCATCCCATTGTCATCGTCTTGTGCAAAGCTGGGTACAAAACAAATCGATGAAGTAGTAACGTGAATTGAACAATCATTTACATTGTAGTTAACTGCGCAGAGATGTCGAATGAAACATACCAGCCGCAGTGAAAACAATTCCTACAGGGAACAAAACACTTTCTGTGATGTGAAATGTGGGATTTGAAATCTCGCTGCTTTTTTCAAATATGAATACGACCGAGATGAGACCGGCAGCCAGGGCACAAAGTCCTGCACATAGAAATAGAAACAAATGTTTCAGTCATAGATGGAACATTATTTCCCTCAAATTTTGATGACCTATTCGGAAAATACCAATTAATTAGATAGACTTACCCAAGAAACCAGAAAAGAGATATCTAAATAGTTTGCCCGCCGGCATCTTGCCATGATCTACTTCGTGGTGGCTCTCGGAGCCGGGTGCCTTTCCCACTCCGGCGTACAGCTTATAGGCGATAGCTGCCATGAAGAGACTATACTCTATAACACACGGGAATAGGTAAGGCGCCGTCTTAAACTGCAGACTCTCCCCAAATTTACATCCACCAGGCAAGACTGGACCAGGCCCTGCTGCTCCTGAAGACGGGAAAGCAATATTACAGACTCAAAATCAAAACTACTGCTAAATTCAAGTCCAGAAATTATGATATTCGGACCATTATCATTATATGCTTGTACATGTATATATCAATATCTATTAAATTTGAAATGCACATGCTTTTTAGTATATGATGATCTTGGGTGTCATCCGCCCCCATCGCGTGTGTAACCATTTCTGTCAAAGTTTCGTTGATATAACCAGTGACGTTAGAGAGTACGTCATGAGCACCGTTGTAATGGTCGTCTTGGTCTCCATGCCCGCCATTATCGTAGGGTTCATCGCTGTGGTCGTCTGAGGCATGTTTCCTGAACTTGTGTACCAATGTTTCCGTGACTTCTATGGTGACTATGTAAGCCCACTGAGAGAGGTTGACGGCTATGATATGAGCGAATCCCCATCGCATGAGCAACTTGAATTTTCCTATGCAGGCCTACAGATGGTAACTCATTATATTTCCTCATCGTCATTATAATCACATGTAGTCTCCCTGAGCACAGATTGTCAGATTGTAAAGCAATATGGAATTTCTTGTAAATTCATGGTTCACTCTTTTTTGGGAGATAGTAAGTACAATTACGGGGTCAGCTTTATAAAAACTAGGACTGTACATGTATTGATACAACTAAATTTGAATGTATAGACATAACTTCTGACCCTATGATAGATGAGTGCGATGATCGTCTGCACAACCACGAAAAACGTGTATGTCCCGTAGTTAATGTAGAAAAGCAAACCCCGGCATTCTCCGATAAACCTAAATATCTGCAGCAAAACCGTGGCTACGCCGAACACTGAAACAGAAAGATCAATGCTCGTGTTCGCACAACTGTTAACAGATATGCGTCACTGGTGTCTACTTTTCCAATAATAGAAATCATCCGAACTGTGAAGACTTACACACTGTACCAATCCGGACATACAATCCGACCCCCTCGTGATTCCATAAAACCGGCGCTCCGTGGGTCTTCTCAAAATCTACAAATTAAAAGAATAATATTTTCATGTATATAGATATAGAACGAAGAAAGGGCCATTCACATAAAGTCAGACGATATGTATTAAAAGTTCCCTCACGATAACCTACCATACTGTTTCTCATTGTGGTTTGTGGTACAGCCAGCCTCTCGAGTCAGGAATATAGCGAGGAATAAGATAAATAGTATACCAACTATATGGATTACGGTGTGTAGAACCTGCAATATGGGTCATTCATGTCACCAAAATATTTTGATAAACATCATTCAATAACATTAAAGTTCCATGCTGATTATTTAAAATCTAAACCTACGTTCAGGAAGTTTTGATCGTGAGGTCCATCGGCAGTTAGACTTGTAGCGATGGGGAAAACAATCCCTAATACAACAATGATTACCCCATAACACCCACAGAATAAATGCTGGACGGCATCTCTGAAACAAAAACAATGTGGTATTATACATCTCTATAGATCCGATACATAGGGCAAGCAGATTCTGTGGAAGAAATCCGATCAAGAATGTAATTAGACGACTATCACTTTAATAGCTGAAGTTTTGTTGAAGTCATTTCCGCTGGAAAAATACCAGTCCACGCTTGATCGGTGTCCGATTTATCTGATATGAGGCCTAATTAATTAATACCTTAAATCGCTAGACAGTTGAACGCCCCATAACATACATTATATTGCTCTTGACGTATGTGTAGAATGCCCAACCAACAAGAAGTACTATCAAAAGTCCCCATTCTGTCATGCGAAAACGGGCCCCTAGCAACGATAACTATACCGTCCACAAAAGGCTGACCGGCAATAGTTTCACGTGCACAAGTTGAGTCTTCGACAGATTTCACTGCATCTCTGTGCTCTCTTGTGTCGCTTCACGAAGTAATTACGTAATAAGAGACCTGTCGTGAGCTCGTGCGCGAGTTTCCCCACTGATAAAAAAATGCTACCATGCAGCGAATGACGAAAAAGACGTCACAGATATATTACATCAGGACATGTTGTGCAATCTATCACCTGCATATGAATCTTTACAACCTTATAAACAGCCCATGATTTATTTGTTATAAAGTACTTAAGCAACATTTTTGTGACATGCATGCAAGCGTCATTTTAAACATATCCCCTTAACGTGTAGTCGATCGCAAGAACTGTCAAAAGTAGAAGCCGCCGGTGTTCTCTCACGCATGTGACTTATCTCATCTTCAGAGTAATGAGAAAAAAGTGCATCAATTTGAATCCTGTAAAATATACACCCCTCTTTATAAAAAATTCTCCCTTAATGGCCTCCAGTTTCCGACGTCGTTTAAGTTAGGCAAGGGAATTATACCCCCGTTGCGATAAAACTTAATAGGCATTACATATTCGTCTACACAATGACTTCCTTTCATTCTCCTAATGTAAGTCCAAATGTAGCCGAGTTCAGACAGCGGGTTTAGCTGAGTTTAGGACTATGTTTATAAAACAAACTCATCCGGCGGGCATGTATATGTTACTAAACTGTTTAACAATGTGGTAATGTTTCATACAGGTGTTTAAACGATAATGATCATATATCCAAATAAACATTCTAAAGTGCATTTCCGAATACGTGAAAAGTTCAATTATGTCTCTTATCAACTGCATCATATTTGTTAAATTCGTGTCAAAATTTCACTAAAATGTTCCACCTCATCTGACTGAAAATCTAATTTCGGAAATTGTAAATATATAAAACATAAATGCCTGTGCACGTGCTATTGCCAATTACATTACGGAACAGCTCCACGTTTGCGAAGATCAGAAAACAACTTTCTTTCAGGTGTAAATA
>JAXGGS010314395.1:2873-13768 GCA_035585475.1 Armandia brevis
TGTGTTGGGGGGGGGGGGGGGGGCTAGGTGGTGTTATTTAGGAGAAGGGATTCTAGTAACAAGGTGTGGGCAGAAATCAGTCATATGGAGAGAATGGATCTTATCTTGGTAAGAATTGCATCGCATGACCATAACATATTATCACCATATATTGACAGAAGTTTACTAAAACTTCAAAATAAAGTTTGACCTACTTAGGCGTATTAGACATTGAGTCATTAGTTCTCTAACATATAGGCTACGCATGCCCCTTTGGGTTCACATACATGCCTTACCACCCCTTGAAGATACAGCAAACACCCATTCTATCCTGCATAAGATGAAATATAACTATGTAGAGTTAACTAAATAATATGCAGTAAGGTATCATCCACCATAACCCCGCCCCTTAGAATACAATAATAGTTCGATCACCCTCGGTCTATTTCTCAAGTCTAGTCGTTTGTGTAAGAGGGGGCGGATTTATGACAACCCTGACGCTTCAAAGATTAATAATTTTGTTATTCAGCTGATTCACTACCTTACGTCTGGGCCAGGGTACAAACAGTTCACCAAACTTAACATGATTTACCATACAAATGGATGAAGCACTTGACTTACTTATGCACATGTTTAAAATCATCATACGTGCGAAGTCTCAGGGCAGTGACCTCATCGAACTCATAATTATAGTTTTTAGTTACAAGGTAAAGACTATAGTTATATGGAGCTAGTGTAGCAGCTGACATCACAGGTGTTGTCACGTTGGTCTTGCTCCGTAAGATCTGTCCACCATCTGACCTCTGACCTAGCTCTGTCCAATACCAGCTTGTCACTCAGAAATGTCGGGAGGAAAGGTAGAGGTGCGTCTGGCGGGACCTGCTGACCACGCGTCTATTCTCGCCATAGATAGTGATGACAATATTTACGGGGGTTTGGACTACATGCCAGGAATACTGATGACATATCTGCAGGCATCGAAAAGATTCAAGGTGTACGTCGTGGAGGAAAAAGGGATAATTGTAACATAAATTTTCATCTTTGATTTGTTTATGTGTATATAAAGACATTATTCATGCGTTAACAAGCATTGCTCACATCTTGTGTTGGCAATTAATCTCTGTTAGTCAGGCTTATTCCAAGATCAAGTCAAACTCGTTCTTCCATAATGTATGCCTCAAAATATATGAAAAAATATGAAAATGAGACATTTTTTGAGAAATTATCTTTAAATCCATAAATATAATGAAATGTAATGCAACCACCATGGGGTGCTTCACTTAAGTTTTAATCAAACTTTTTTCATTTTCAATGAATGGCCTTCAAGTGGTCTAAAGGCATTATTATGCAACGATTTAACATTACATTATTCATATATTAGTCAATAGTAATAGTATCTAAACTTACAGACAACATGTGTGGTCTACATGATAAATCCGGGACCCAAACAGAGCGTTTCTTCTTTCGCAGCACGCACCCATCCCGATTATCGATCAAAAGGTAATAATAATATTATTAAATTCCATGAACATTTATTTTTTTATTTACTGAAATACATCCAATCAATATCATAACATGGCAGTGGATGGTAACAATGAGTATACAAATTTATCACATGATCAAGTGAAGTGAATTTCCAAAGCTCCATGTATTTCACATGACACTGATCTCTAATATTACCATACAATCACTCAACAACATCAGACTGGATCATTACAAATGTAACATATGTTATTGTTCCAGGGCACATGGCGATTTTAATGAGCACAAGTTTAAAGCAATTGCATGGCCTTGGCTTGAAAGAGATCAGCGGAGGTTCTTTTTACGCCGTTTCTTGGAAGAAGAATTGGACGAAGAGGGCCAAGCAATATCAATATGAAAAAATAAGGACATGGGCAAGTTTATATCTACCAGAATATCTGGTGCCAGATGTAGGCAGTATTGATTAATGATAACATTGAAATAGACTTATTTTAAAATGATTTACACTTTCAGAGTATTTTCATGTTTATGAGCAAACGGAGGCAAGTACGCAAATTTGTCCATGACATTACATCAAAATACAAGCATGAAGCAATGCATACCACCCGGTTGACCTACAGAGAGGCTCTGTCTGTAGCTGAGAAGACGTCTGCATTCCATGATGTTATTGCAAAAGATGGCGACTACTTTATGTACTCGTACAACTGGATGACAGTTCCTGTTAATACCGTGTGCATTAAACTAGCGATCACCGAAAGTGACGTCCTAGTCACTTGGCAGGGTGGAAAGAACTTCGATCAACAATCAGCTGCTAAAGGTGTTAGTTTTGGTTGCATGCTTCCAGCCGGATGTGGAACTAAGATCGATATATACTACTTTGGGACTGGGACCGAGACATTCCTTGCTCACGTAGCTGCACACTTTGAGCACCTTGTGGCTAGATGTGGAACTGATGATATCGGTTTGATGCTTCATTTTCCAACTGGGTTGGATCAGGTCAGGATTGAAAGTGAATTGAGCAATTCTTTAGGTCCGAGATTTCGATATCACGTGGGCGAGGATCCAACTGAGGCATTTATATACACACACCCAAGTACCTCCCATATGTAATCCGATTAAACTCGCAACCCTTTGTCAAAGCCAGTAAAGCCATGAATATTTTAAATTTATGTCAATAAGCCGCCACTCTATCTACACGATTAAAATATGTTTTCGTCAGCTTGAATAATTTATGATATTGTTTAATGAAATTGAATTAAACTGGGAGAAATCAAAGGTTTTACTTGCCATTGTTTTCTAAAATGTGTAAGTCCCCAGAGCGGGAACCGACACAGTCCCCGTATAGATGATTACTCAACTACACCTAAGATAGACCGAGGTGGTTTAAATAATGGTGGTCTATTAATAGATGCTTGTATACTTGCTTACTTAGCCATCTTTAAACCCAGCAGGGAATCTGATATGACTTGATGTTATGGTAGCTTAATATAACACACTATAAATATGATATTTCCTGGTACTGATTAACGCAATCCTACACTTAACCTCATGTAGTTTTTGAATTGCTAGTTCTTTAATTATAGGTACAGGCTACACCGACGACCCGGTCATCAGGTTTATAATAACATGCTAAACCTAGACTAACCACCGTGCTAAAAAGACGAGCCAAGGGTCATTTGTATAGAATATTAGTTTATATCGACGACCAGTCGGTCGGTCTAGCCTGCGCCCTGATTAAACGATATTTTAGTGACATAAAAAAAGAGAGCCTGTATATGAATTTATATTAATGTGAATATATTGATAATGACTTAGCGATAATGTATCACGACTGGTCAGATTAAAATTGGGTGTGAGATATAATTTATACAGCGTATTTTATTTCACGCACCACCCCAAAAATGGTCGCTTCTACCTATAAACGCGACATAAGTATGTTAGCCATACATGGCCGAGCTTACACCGCAAATTTACTACGGCTAAGCTTAACATGAATTAATACTAGTATTGACAAGTACTCAAGTGTAATTGGGATGTAGATGTAAAATCAAAGGAGCTTAAAGGAGCTGAATAACAAACCTCTTGATATTTGAACCGTCTCGGGTGTTCACCATACACTGACATTATAAGGTCCGCTGTTGTAGACTGATGTTACACATCTATAACTCAAGGATCACGTATGACACACATGCGATATACTTATGCCCTGTGTTGTAACTTCTGTTTGTGTTTGCTGGAGATGAGGGATTGTTGTGTGTAGGGTTGTTACTGAGAAGAAGGCAGCATGGAAAGGGGTGCAGAGAGGCACACTAGCATTAATTGACTATTGTTACAAGGAAATAATTGTGACAGAATGTACTCAAGCGTAAGCTAGGCTTTGCCGAACTAATAAAAAAGATTTTCACGCAAAAAATTGCCATCCACCACCCGCGAAATAAAAACTTAGCCTGGTCAACCCATGACTATTTTTCTCAGGTCAGGCCACAATTTTTTATCTGATAACAACCTTAAGGTTCAAAGGTCAACAACCTCTAAATACTAAAATATTAATCGATGTTTGTTTAAACCAAGTAGTTTTCTTCATTCGAAATATTATGCTATATACGGCGAACAGTAGTCTCATTGTGGACACGTTTTGAATTCGAATCGAGGGGCCGACGAAACCCAAAATTACACCTCTAGAATAAACTTTAGAACTAGGCTGAGGTTTATCTAATGAGGTTTTTAAAGATCTTCTATACATATGTGTGCTAAGCAGTGCACATTTCTCCGTCAGCCGAAGTGTATATTTGACTTTAATCATACAGTTAGTTGGTTGATTTCGCTAACATGGCGTCCCAGGAAGCGATTGTACGGTTAGCTGGGCCAGCTGATTATGCAGGGATACTTGCCATTGATGAAAATGTCTACCAAGGGTTGGATTACATACCGACCATGTTACGTCAGTTTTTACACGCACCTTCCAGCTATCTTGTGTACATCGCTGTAGTTAACGGCAGAACGGTATGACCTGTAATTCATACATCGTGCTTGCATGTACATGCACATCTTAATATACGTACATGTATACATATAATTTTATTATGCATAAATGGGCATGTATATCTTTATATGCGTACATGTACATGTTTTTTTCTATCAGGCATACATGTACAATGCATATTTCTATGATACATTTGGGAACAAAGAAGACATTTTATTCTCAGCGCTCAACTGCAGATATTCTATACGACAGAGGCCCTTTTAAACATGTCATTTCGAACGCCACGTGCGGGGCCACGTGTTCCTATCGGTGGCCCCAAAATGCCCGATACATGTATAATCGCGTGTAATGTCGATCATCCATTGTAATAAAGTAGAGCTCTATCTATGTGTTGCAGGTAGGCAGCCTAATATTCGCGATTATTAAGGATACAGACATGGCAGTGGCAATGTCCGGACGAGTGCACAAGGACTTCGAATCTAAAGGTGATTATCTCAAGAGTTCACACTAGTATCACTTCAGATGTAGTAGCTCCGCAGGGTTATGATAGTAGCTGCTGTAGAAGTATCAAACCAGCCAAGTTCAATACAGGTTAGGCTGCATAAATCGAATAAATTGCTACTCAGTCCCGCCCGCATAGACCTGAGACCCTGCATCCTCCATTTTTATTGCTATTTAAAAGCTATTCATGTATCCAAATTTTCGTCTAAGTTTAAAGACAAAAGGTACATGCCGCCCCTCTGTAGTTTGCCGTCAAATCATTTGTAGGATACCTACACGACATAAGAAATAAAGCTTATCCTGACCTGAGGGCAGCCGGGGTGAAACAGATTGTAGCAGATGCGATTTATGCCAGTTTCTGGAAGGAAAACTGGTCTAGGATGGAGAAAACTATGAATTATGTTGAAAAACACAGATCGGTATGTACGATGTAAATCAGATATTTATCAAGGATTGCTTATTACTGTACAAGAAAATCAATACTAAAATTCTCATATGATTTAAACCTAAGATTTGTTATTCAAATATTGAAATTTTATAAGATGATATATACATGTTTATTTCAACTTTTCGTCATTAGGACATGCAATCCAATTTTAGTTTTTTAAATTTCATTCATTTCTGTTTTTTAATAATTGGTGAATTATAATGATAACTATTCATAAAGATCATCTGACTTTTACTTTTGTCGAACACCTTCAGCACATTCTACTTTACAAGGCCCCAAGTCGGCTTGTAGAAAAATATGCGATGAACATTAGGGAAAGGTATCCGAAAGCAGTTTCTGGTGTGACCACCTTGTCCTATTCAGCGGCGATGCGAATGTTATGTAACACCTCCGTCTTCCATGACGTCATGAGGCTGGATGGTGACTTTTTTCAACACGGGCCTGATTGGTTTCCCGCTCCGATATCTACACAGTCCATCCGCGCCGCCCTATCACAGTGCTCAGCTCTGATCACATGGGAGGAAGGTAGCAACCAATCAGCGCTTGCCGCTCTGAGCTTCTGTAGTCTCATCCCTGTGAAATTTGGCAACAAAATAATAATATTTTACTACGGAAGAGGGAACGATACGTTTCTTGCGCACGTGGGTAAGCATTTTGAGGCAGCCACCAAGCGGAGTAAAACCGAACAAATGGCAGTTGCCCTTCATTTTCCTCTAACTCTGGATTCCCAGCGCATTATTGAGGAACTTTCTGCTGGTTTGGGACCAAGAGTTGTAATCTATCCACAAGATGACTCCATTGAAAAGTTCATAATTGTACGGCCAATCCCTAAATAAGTTTGCACATACTCATTCAACTACATTTCCATTCAGTTTAAATCTAAAGTATACTCAGAAAAGGGGTTAAAATTGGTAATAGTCACAATGACCACTACCGGGAAAAATAATGCAACTAGAATCCTTGAATCCTCTCGGTTTAATATAAATCTTGCATCTGCAAATCATTCAAGAACAAGTTATCATATCGCCACCTGAATGGAGATATATCGAGTTGCCCCAGGATATCAAATAACATAAACTACTGCTAATCAAAGGAAAATCGAAATCAAGAGCAGAGTGAATTGAATAAACACTAGTGCCATCAAACAAGTTGGTTTGTCTTTATTTCACGAATTCAGTTTTTACCTGTGAGGTCCCATGCTGCTGATGCCCCCGATGGCAGATGCATGAGATTGTATGCAGCACATGGCCTATGTAACACTGTAGCGGTTAACAACACTAAAACATCCGCATTATAATGTGTTACCTTGTAGTCCTATTTGACCTCCTACCCGCGTTATAGAGTACAGTAGAAAACATAATCAGTCCCCAAATCAACACACATTCTATAGAAAACCCTAAACCTAAACTGCGTACCCGTTCGATGGTTGGGACATCCAACTTCGAACATGATTCACGCAAAAATACTGTCTATGCAGTGTTTAAAAAGTTAGACGTGCGACTTTCTCCTAACTGCCTCCCCAGGTGACTCTACATGCATTTTGCACATAGGGCTATCAATGCTCGGTTCTCAAATATTCTCAACGTAGTCCTGAGTAAATGTCCCAAATAATCATATAACTCTCCCCTGACCTATCATATCGGAGTCATGTGATGCATTTTGCTTTCTGGTAGACATCATCATCCCTGACTTCGCCTTACTGATATGTGCGTCTGAATTTCCCCAACGTTCCATCATCTCTTTCATCTGGGGTTTTGCCATTACTTCTACTGCCATTACTACTGTAGCAATAATATATATCATTCATACATGTAACCACTACCTATATACCGATATGACATTTGCATATTTTACTATGTTTACAAACCACGTGTGGGATAACATCTAACGATTCCAAGATATTTTATATTTAAGTGATTAAGCTGAAATCTAGTCCTGACTTATCAATTAGAAAATGTGTTAATTTAGAATCAAAAGATGATTTCAATACAACATTCAGTAAATCGAACATTTCATTATCAAGAATGAGACCTAGCTTTGTGATTGGCTACACTCACGATACGCTGTCGAGCGAAAGGTCTGGAAAATTGTATTGGCCAATAGCAAGAAGGGTGCTTCCTATATAAGGTTTAAATTCGCTGTCTGTGCGTATTAGCTGCTAAAATAAAGTGCGTCAACGGTTGTAAGTGAACAGCGGCTTTATCACTGCTCCACTAAGATAGACAGTATGCATTGCAAGTAAGTCCAGCTTAAATAAACATATATATACAAAGTAGAAGTGGGTAAACATTATATTCATCGCATCGATTTAAGACATCGTCTAATTGTATACTCGGCCTTACCCCCAACTAGTATCTGCTATGTTGTTATTAAGCATCAATTGTGTTCAGTATGGAAAATCCAAATTTACCCCCTTCTAACCCCCGCGCCCCCCCCCCCTCACCCAACCCCTTATTTAATTTCGCACCAGAAATGGAGGAATGATCTCATTTGGCATGTCCGACAGGTAAAGTGTCTCCTCTAGAGCATTATATACTGATGCAAGTTGTATTTGTAGGACGGAAGACATTATCAAAGCAAACCCAATAGCTGAGAGGGATGGAGATTGGAAATTTGATTTGGAATCCCTCTTTAAAACTCCCTTTGACAAATCCCAAGGAAAGCAAATAAGCGACATCCTGAAGCATAAAGATGTCCGCGCTCTCACAGAAGTGGATGTAATTCCGAAAGTCCATCGGACAGATGTCAAGACCCGACTGCAAACCATCATTCCTCGTCATCAGCATGACGGAACCTTTAACAAATATCTGCGTAGGAAAAGAACGAAACACGGAGTTTTTGAAAAGGACGAATCTACTGATCTAGGGGTTATATATGTACTAACTATTTTGACCATTGATAAGCGCGCATATGATACAATTTTCATCGCACTTTGCAAAGTTTACGGTAACCCCAATCTTACAAAGGCGATAATAGCAGCCGGGATTGATAGACGTATCGATGGCCTGCGTGCTCTTGCCTTACGTGGTATCAAGTTGGAATTATTCCACAAGGGATACGTGAGATGAAATCTTAAATTACTTTACTTTACGCCACGGACCTTAGTTTGTCATCATATTCTACAAGTATTTGATATAAGCTCGAATTTGCTTGACTCACTTTTAATAGATAAGATGTTGTCCCCATAGCTCTGCCATCTATTATTTTATTCCACAGAATTCTATCGAGTATTCATTGCCGTAGTTTACAATATATTGTTTGAGATTACCTTGGATAAGTACTGAACCTTCATCCACCTTCTACCTCATTTAAATACAATAGTCATCATCATATTCATATTCATTAATTGTATCCATTGACATTTCTACAAAATGGATATTCTTATCGCTTGTTTAGATTGAATACAAAAGAACTCTGTCTTCTAAAGACAAAACAATTCGGATGTTGTTTTTCCAATGCGATATGTTATCATTGTATAATAGATAGGAAAACTACAGGCTCTGAACATGAAGAACTGCAGTCTGCCTGAGCCATCTAACCCGTAACCCTGGAAGTGCCTCATTAAACTATCCGATCTGTATTTGTAGACATCACAACTCTATTTAAGGTGCTAAACATCTGTTTTGAGAACCATATTACCCTATATATGTATTTTTCAGTTTCGAGATTCGTGCTATATTGCGACAATGCATGGCGCAATCTACAACAACTCTCAAATAAAATAATAACTAATTCAAAAAGGGTGTGTCAGGTCAATGGAGGGAAGCCTTATAAGGTATTAGAAAAACAAGATATATTTGACTTTCAGTGTGATATACTTGACATGAAGTTGACGTCAAAAGGTAATCTTATATCACGATGCATTTGATTTAATGAATGGTATACTTAATATGAACTTGACTCCAAAGATGGAGCTGATTTATTTTTTCAACAAACCTTTGAATAATACATGTTGAGTGATCTCTCTATTAGTATCAAACTAATCTGCATTCGTTTAATCTCTAGTCAGTTCGAGACAAATCTTGCCAAATCCTGCCGCTCCTACCCCACAAGTTTAAGAGTGTTTAATCTCTAGTTTTACATGTTTTATATATTTTTTTGTTATTTTTGTATAAGCTAATCGGTTAAAAAGACCTGTCTGGCCCACCAAAAGCTAAAATATATTTTCTATCCCAATCGTGGGATATCAACCAAATTACAGATTACATTGTTTATGTATGTGACAGCAAGTATTCATCAATTGTTTTCATGGGGATGATTTTTTTGTGGATGGTCAAGTAGTAATGTCTTACGTTCATCGCGATTTTTCTGTCTTAGATGTCGTTACGTTAGCCAGCTATTGGTAAATTATTACAAAAAATGCAAGAACCAGATGATGAGTGTTAACACGATGTTTTTTATTTCAACCTTTAGTTTACCATTTTCGTAAAATAATATTCAACAGGCATAACTCACAGTGAGGCTTACAAACCCTTTCATGTTCTGTAAGAAAGTCCCGACCTACAAAAAGTCTGAAACAATGCAAACAATTTGGTCAAATTGGTTAATTTCTAATTCTCATATGTGACGTTTCGAGCAAGACCTTGACTTTGGAAAGTGTAGACAGTGTAGTTTTGTATCTCATGTAACCACTTATAATGTACCCATATGACATGATGATCTCCTTACGTCTGTCTGTAGGAGCTTAGACTTAATATTCGCCTTCACCTTTTTGTCGAATCCAATCATCATTCCTAACTGAACAGAGCGGACTCATCTATGTGTGATGCATATTACTGATAGACTGTCAGGGCAAATTTATGAGTTTATTTGATACAGGTCAACAAATACTGAATGAAATAATCATCGATCCAATCGTGTTCTAACAAAAAACAGCTTTTGATTGACGGATTATACATTATCATTATCTTACTTTGATAACTTACACTTAAGCTTTAATAAGAATTGAATTTAGATCGTGAAAACAAGATTTCCACTACTGACCCAATAAAACGTTGCCTCTATACTATGATAACCTCACATCTACAAGACAATAATTCCGCCAATATGTCATGATGACATCACAAACAATTAAACCACCACACTACAATGTGTCTGGCAAGTGCAGATGAGTATCAATAAAGTTATGTGCAGAGTTTATATGTATAAATATGTATCACATTCATGTAGAGATTTCATTTGTCAAATTTGAAGCTGGCATTTAAACCATAGGCTGACTGAAGCACGGGTCATTGTGGGACTACATAAATATGAATATAATTTATGAATAAGGTGAAATAATGATGAGTAATAAAACCAAATATCAAAATATTAACCATAAATGAGAAATATGATTATCATTAAAGTAATAATTATAGAATAATAACTGAATAAATGCTGTATTCTGTTATAATTAAAGATAAAACAAGGAAGTGAAGTTAGAGATCTAAAGTTCCGTACACATCCAGCTCACACATAGACAGAAGTCTGGTATTTCCGGGCAGTATGACTGTAATTCGGTCT
>JAXGGS010314506.1:0-13766 GCA_035585475.1 Armandia brevis
TTGAGCGCTAATTGGAAGCTTACCGTGAATACGTTCAAATGCATAGATTCATGTGTTCGCATTACGTGAATTCATGCGCCGACAAATACAAAAAGCATGCAGGCAAAATTTATAATGCTTTTGTCTAAATGATGGAGATCACAAGCTATCATTTCACGACGCATAATGCGTATCAATTTTTAATACCAATACGGAACAAATACTAATGTACGAAGCTGCTTTTCGCAATATTGACGACGTGCTAATTACAACCTCGCGCTAATTATCTATATAAGGCATGCCAAATGAATTTATATAAATCGACCTACCGTGCAGAGATTGATGGCCTTAGGGCTTTCGCTGTTTTGTCTGTGGTCTTCTTTCATGCTTTTCCTGGTTGGCTGAAAGGTGGCTTTATTGGCGTGGACGTGTTTTTCGTCATTAGTGGCTTTTTGATAACAAGTCATATTTTCGAAAAGCTTGATGAGGGTAAGTTTAGTTTTTCTGACTTTTTTGGGCGTCGTATAAGACGAATTTTTCCAGCCCTGGCTTTTGTAATGGCTAGTTCTCTCGCATTTGGCTGGTTTGTTTTATTGGCAGATGAATATGCGCAACTAGGCAAGCACGTTGCAAGCGGTGCTGCCTTCATTACTAATTTTATTTTAGTCGATGAAAGTGGCTATTTTGATAATGCTTCTGAAACAAAGCCTATGCTCCATTTGTGGAGTTTGGCAGTGGAAGAGCAGTTCTACATCATTTGGCCATTAGTACTTTGGCTTGCGTGGAAGCGCCAATTACATCTACTAACAATTACAGTTATAGTAGCGCTTATCTCTTTCTATATTAATCTTCGGTTCGTTAACTCAAAGCCTATAGAAAATTTCTTTTGGCCAGTGGGGCGTTTTTGGGAGCTTTTAAGTGGAAGCATACTAGCTTGGTTTGTACTTTATAAAAATGATGTGATTGGACGTTGGGTGCTCTTTGTCGACAAATATCTTGTACGTATTGTTCACTCAAAAGGAGTTATATCTGATGGCTCAACAGTTGCTAACCTAGCGTCACTGTTTGGCCTATTGATTTTACTCTTCGGAGTTATTCGTATAAACGATGGGCTTCCATTTCCTGGGAAATGGGCCTTGGTGCCAATTGTCGGCGCTTTATTAATTATTTGCGCTGGTTCTAAAGCTTGGTTTAACCGTATTTTTTTGATGAACCCACTAGCTGTTTGGTTTGGATTGATTAGTTATCCTTTGTATTTATGGCATTGGCCTATACTTTCGTTTTTACAAATAATAGAAGGAGAAATGCCGCATCGCGATAAGCGCATTGCTGCGGTTTTATTATCTATGCTAGCCGCTTGGCTAACGTATAAGCTTGTAGAAAAGCCTATTCGTTTTGGATTTAAGCGTGGCCGCAATGCTGTAGTGCTCATTATGGCTATCGCGTTTGTTGGTGCGGTAGGTTGGTACGTCAATAAAACTAATGGTGTTACACCTTACAATTTGGCACTGAGGTACATTTCTGATGCAAAAGGTGATTGGGCATATCCAAAAGGATTGGTAAAAAGAAACGGGTTCGTATCAACGAGTGACAAGCCTCCAACAGTATTGCTTTTTGGTGATTCGTATATAGAAGCCTTTGGACCTCGTATTGTAGATATGTACAGTAAAGGTCTAATTAGAGAAGTTGGTTTTGTTACTAGTGGTGGATGTGCACCAATGCCAAATTCCTTTAGAAGTGAAAAATCTATAGCTAGATGTACTGGAACTTTTTCCAGATTTGAGGATGCTTTATCTTCAAATCCGATTCGTACAATTATTGTAGGCGGGAGTTATACTGCTTACTCTAAAAAAAATAAAAAAGGATTCTATATAGAAAATGATGGTTCTAAAATATCATTAGCAACTGAAGAAGGTCAAAAAAAATCAAAAGATGCCTTTTATGACTTTGTTAAAAAGTTAAGCGATAGCTACAGAGTTGTTGTGATGTCTCACGCAGCAGGCTCGCCAAAATTTGCGCCTAAAAATATTATCTCTGGAAGTGCTAAAAGCCGAAAAATTCCGTTATCAGCTAGTATTAAAAATACGCCGTTTAGTATTAATAATGAATTAGAAGAGGAAATGAGGGGCAGAACTGAGCTATTAGGCATACCTTTTATTAGTCAATCGCAGAAGGTCTGTCCTAATAACGTTTGCTATCCTCTAACGGACGATGGAATGCCGAAATACAAGGATCATACTCATATGAGGCCCTTCTTTGTGGTGTCGTATATGGACATATTAGATGAATATCTAATAAAAGCTGAATAGCGTGCGCGGTCAGGATAAAACGCCCGGTGAGTTTCGTAGAGATCAAAATTGGATTGGCAAGTACGGTTGCAACATTGAACAGGCATCTTTTGTGCCGCCCAACCCTTTGCAGCTTCAAGATCACCTAGAAGCCTGGCAGCAGTACATGGCTTCAAACGATATTGATTTGCTCTTACAAACAGCCGTAATCCATGCCCAATTTGAATTATTGCACCCCTTCAAAGATGGCAATGGTCGTATTGGTCGTATCTTGATTCCGCTTTTTCTTTACCAAAAGAACAAACTATCTCAGCCTATGTTCTACCTTAGTTCGTATCTAGAAGCTAATCGAGAAGAATACTATGTACGTCTTCAAGATATTTCCCGTGAAGGCGATTGGAACGGTTGGATTGCCTTTTTCTTACGCGCGATTACTGAGCAGTCAAAAAGCAACAATGCCAAGGTTAAAGCCATCATGGGACTTTACGATGATATGAAAAGGCAGATTCATGAGATCACCCATTCACAATATACTGTACATTTGCTTGACGCTATTTTTGACCGCCCAGTTTTTGATAGTACCCATTTGGTCAATCACACCAGTATTCCGGCGGCATCCGTAAAATCTTTTATTCCTAAGCTAAAAGAAGAAGGGGTTTTGGCAGAAATTCGTCCTGCCAGAGGTCGAAAACCTGCCATTCTTGTCTTTAGACAGCTACTCAATATCGCAGAAGGTAAAAATGTCTTTTGACTTTGTGGCTATCGGGCTATCGGCAAAGCTCTTTGTGGCTACTTTTTTCAATTTCAGTATCCGCAATGAGGTTTGTGGCGTGCAGAGTATCCACAAACTATTGTGTGAATCATTTCACTATTCACAAAGAAGATTTTCCTATGTGTTGTGCCTGCAGTGGCTAAAAACGGAGGTCTATAGTGAAAATCAAGTTTAAGGAACAGGCCTACCAGACACGGGCGGTTGATTCGATTGTGGATTGTTTTACGGGCCAACCCAATACAGCCGGTATTAATTACCGGATGGATCTGGGAGAAAGTCGTAAAAATGTCGTGCTGTCGGGGATAGAGCCTACCGGCTTTAAAAATGGAGGTATTGCTCTCACCGAACAACAAATTCTTGCGAATATTCAACAGGTGCAACGCAATCAAAATTTGCCGCAGAGCAAGAGTGTTTGTGAGTTTAAGACCATTAAGAAAAATGAATTTACTCTAGATAAAGCCTATACACAAAAAGCTTTAGCTATTGTCCCATACCATCTTGATGTGGAGATGGAAACCGGTACAGGGAAAACCTACTGCTACATTAAAACTATATTTGAAATGAACAAGCAGTTTGGTTGGAGCAAATTCATTGTTGTGGTCCCCAGTATTGCTATTCGGGAAGGTGTTTATAAAACGCTAGCAATAACAGCGGAGCATTTTCAAGAAGCGTACGGTAAGAAAGCCAAGTTTTTTATCTATAACTCCAAGCAGCTTCATAACCTTGAGAATTTTTCTTCCGATGCTGGAATTAACATCATGGTTATTAATGTTCAGGCATTCAATACTCGTGGCAAAGACAACCGCCGCATTTACGAAGAACTTGACGATTTTCAGAGTCGCCGACCCATTGATGTTATTAAAGCAAGCCGGCCAATCCTCATTTTAGACGAACCACAAAAAATGGAGGGTGCCAGAACACTGGATTCTCTTAATGAGTTTAACGCGCTATTTATCTTGCGTTATTCAGCTACCCATAAAACCCAACACAATAGGGTGCACAGGCTTGATGCGCTGGATGCCTACGACCAAAAGCTGGTTAAAAAAATTGCGGTTCGTGGTATTTCTGTAAAGGGCTTATCTGGTACAAACGCATACTTGTACCTGGAGTCTATTGAGGTGTCCAAGCAAACCCCCATTGCAAGAATTGAGCTTGAAATAAAGCAGCGTAGTGGGATTAAACGAGTGCTTCGTAAACTCAAAAGAGGTGACAACCTTTATGATCTATCGGGTGAGTTGGATCAATACAAGGGCTTTGTAATTGCAGATATCAATGCTATTACCGATACCGTTGAATTTACAAATGGTCATCAGCTACAGGCTGGAGAAGCAACCGGAGATGTGAACGAAAAAGCATTACGGCGCATTCAAATTAGAGAAGCCATTAAAGCCCACTTTGAAAAAGAACAGGTGCTTTTTTCTCAAGGTATCAAAGTTCTGACACTATTTTTTATTGATGAAGTTGCCAAGTATCGCGTGTACACAGATGCAGGAGAAGCCGGCGGTGAATATGCCTTGGTTTTTGAAGAAGAATATCTTAATGCTGTAAACGAACTGCAACAAGATATGTTTATGCACGAAGGGTATAAAAAATACCTTGAGAATATTTCAGTTGATCGTACGCATAATGGTTACTTTTCTATTGATAAAAAAAGCAAGCGGATGGTTGATTCTGTCACTGGAAAAAAGTCGATTGAAGCAGATGATGTCGATGCCTATGATCTGATTCTCAAAGACAAAGAGCGCCTACTTTCTTTTGAGGAGCCAACGCGGTTTATTTTCTCGCACTCTGCGCTACGAGAAGGTTGGGACAACCCCAATGTGTTTGTTATTTGTACATTGAAGCATAGTGACAACACCATTTCTCGTAGGCAGGAAGTTGGGCGTGGCCTTCGTATTTCCGTTAATCAGCTTGGAGAACGGCAGGATAATCCGGCAACCGTTCATCAGACAAACGTTCTAACCGTTGTTGCCAGTGAAAGCTATAAGGATTTTGTAGACGCATTGCAAAAAGATATCAGCGAGTCGCTTTCAGAGCGTCCTAGAGTGGCTGACGAAGCTTACTTTACAGGGAAAATAATGCATGTGGATGGTGAGACGGTTGAAATTACTGCTCAAATGGCCAAGCACATTTACAAGTATTTACTGAAAAATGATTATACCGACGACAATGATAATGTTGCACAAGCATATCATGAGGCCGTTAAAAACAATACGCTTGCCCCGCTACCTGAAGACCTACAGCCTTACAAAGAGGCTGTTTTCCAGCTAATTGAAAGTGTTTACAGCGACGCTAAGATGCTGCAGATAGAAAATGGTCGTGCGCCAAAACCTAACTCGTTAAATGCTAATTTTGAAAAGAAAGCATTTAAAGAACTCTGGAACCGCATTAACCAAAAAGCAGCCTACAGCGTGCATTTTGATAGTGCAGAGTTGGTTCAAAAATGCATTCAAACACTTAATAAAGAATTGCGGGTTACACCCCTTCAATACACCATTCAGCGGGGTGAGCAGGCAGAAGTGATCAGTTATGGTCAAATGAAGTCTGGTGACGGTTTTAAAGTAAAAGAAACATCCACTGAATACAATGACAACTCAGTTCACTCGACCGTGAAATATGACTTGATCGGGAAGGTTGCTGAAAACGTACAGTTAACCAGAAGAACCGTTACTGATGTTTTATCAGGCATTGAACAGTCGGTATTTTTTCAATTTAAGAGCAACCCGGAAAGCTTCATTTCTGAAGCCACACGCCTTATTCAGGAGCAAAAGGCCACATGTGTCATCGAGCATCTGAGTTATGACGCAATAACTGAAAAGCATGATATTGCTATTTTCACCGACGGGCAAAGCAAACAGGACTTCAGCAAAGCCGGTGATCTTCTTGAACGTCATATTTATGATTACGTTATAACCGACTCACAAACAGAACGCACGTTTGTTCAGGAACTCGATACCAGTTCTGAAGTGGTGGTCTACGCTAAGTTACCAAAAGGTTTTTTCATCCCCACACCAGTTGGCAACTACAACCCCGATTGGGCCATATCGTTTAAAGAAGGTGCTGTAAAACATGTTTATTTTGTAGCAGAAACGAAAGGGTCTATGTCCAGCATGGAGCTACGTGGAATTGAAAATACAAAGATCGAATGTGCTAGAAAATTCTTTGATGAAATCAGCCGCAAAATTAACCCGAAGCACGTGAAATATGGTGTGGTGGAAAACTTTAGCAGGCTTATGAGTATTGTCCGGCCTGAAAAGTCTTAGAGTGGGCGTTGATGAGCTGGATGTAAGCAAACTCAGCACTGTACTCACCGCTAAATACGGTAGCATTCACGCCGCAGAGCAAGAGCTTGGAAGCCTGCAAGCAATACGCACAACCTTCATCGATTTTCAACAGTATTTGTATGAGGAAGTCGTAGGGTAGGGCATATAAATAGGTGAGTGATAAGGCTTTTCTACATTACATTAGAGTGTAGAAGTTTCAAAATTAAGTGGCAACACGAAAATTTCTGCCGAAAACAATGGATGAGATAAAAATGATAAAGTAGGCATTTAATTCTGAGATTTCTTCTAGAAAAAGATACTCGCTAACATTAAAAATGTTTTTATCGAATATCCAGCTAGAAACAAAAAATGGAGCGGATAAGATTATGCAGAATCCATAATGAGACATTAAAGCTTTATTTAAATTTCCAGGCTTATGGTTTTTTACCAATAGATATATGGAGTAGGAAAGCAATAAGGTTAACAATACATTTCTACCTACTCCACTTCCTAACAATATGAAAATAGGGTTTATATCAAAATCTTCTACATCTAGCTCTCTTAATATGAAACCTAAGCAAAAAGCTGAGCTAATAAATGCAAAGCCTTTTAAGTTGCATGTGAAGTAGTCATATAAAAACCATACCATTCCTAATGTTAAAAACAATACCTGTAAATTTTCAACGATACCGTTTTCATTTAATGAACCACCGTATCTGTGAAATAAAGGTAAAAACACCAAATTAGAGATTATTAAAATCAATAATATTGCTGCGCAATCTTTAAAGCATTTCATTTAACAAACCTTACTTTATAAACTAAATTCTTTTTTCATACCTTCAAAAGGCGCTGCCTACATGTTCATCATATGCCTGTTATGAGTCTTGATAATCTTCTAAATCATCTGGCCAATAGTTTTTTGCCTTTTTCTTTGCTCATGAAACCTTGTTTAGCACTTTGCTAAGCTTTTTAGGAATGTTTGCAGAGGTGGCATATTACCCCACTCATCAAAAAAATGAACTAATGACTAAGTTAGTCATATCATACAAAAATCAATGTTTTTAAAAGCATCGCTAGACGTAGTAACTTATTAAATAACAAGGTGCCATCTTGCTAGCCATTTTTTTGTCAACTATAGAAAACAAAAAAACAATCATGTATTGTTATTTCTGTGTGGAGACGTAAAATAAGTCTTAGCTGGAGGGTGTCCTGTATCATCACTCATAATAGGTAAGGCGGCTTGAGCAAGATGTTATTTTTGAAGGTAGGCAGGGTACTTAGCTTTGCTCAAGCTTCTGATAAATGGCTTCCATAATTTTATTGTTGTGATGCTGCACAATGGTTTGTGAGCGAAAAAGCTCGTTCAATTCAACAATACCTACGCCGATAATCAGTAGGACACCTAGAGTGGTAAAGCCCGTCAATATTAAGGTGACGCCAATCCAGAAAAAGAGTAAAATCGCCGCGCCAAAAATCCATCGCCCAAGATAAAAATGATGTAATCCTGCAATGAAGAAATAATTCAGCGTTGCATAGGTATCAGGATCTTTAAGCTGCTTTTCAGACTCGGTGAAAAAGATCTGACGTTTGTCCTCAGCTAGCTCCCTTACCATTTTGCGAAGCCCCTCTTCCGTTTTTTGCACAGCTTCTTTTGTCAACATGTGGGCTACTCCAAGCAGACCTTAAGATTTAGCGGCCGAGTGTGATGATGACGGCTTCCCGTTTCCAAAATAAAGCAAAGCGTTTTTGCTCAACGACTTGAAAAAGCATTGTCCAACCATTTGCGGCTTCTTTGTTGAGCATGATCTCCATCTTTTTGGTGGGTATCCCTGATGCGCCCAATACAATGGTGCCAACGCCCCCTTCGACCACGTGGATGACTTTATATTCTTTGAATGCCATGTTCTCTCCTTTTTATGAACTTGCCTAAATGCGCTATTTTACAAATGAAAGGACGATAAAGATCAATAGGCTGAAACAAAATAGGGCGTAAGTCGGTATTCTCTATTGATAAAGATGTATGATAAAAAATCATAGAAAACAAAAAAATAATCATATATTGTTGTTTCTGCGTGGAGGCGTAAAATAAGACTCATAAAATAAAAGTGTTTTAGATAGAGGAGAAAATGTGGCGATAGAAGCCTCCCCATTGCAAGATCAAAGTGGCAATCCCTTTTTGGATGAAGAGGATAGGCACCTGCCCGTTGCGGTAAAAGCAAAGGGGTGCTGGATTACGGATCAGGATGGGCGAGATTACCTAGATGCGTGCAGTGGAGCGATTACCACGTCGCTTGGTCATCAGCATCCTCGGGTAAAAGCGGCAATAAAAAAGCAGCTGGATTCTGTGAGCTTTGTTTACCGCACCCAATTCAGTAGTCAAGCAAAAATAGATTTGGCCCATCAATTGACAGCATTGAGTGGTGGCTTGTTAAGCCGCGTTTATTTCGTAGGTAGTGGTTCAGAGGCGGTAGAGTCTTGTCTCAAAATCGCTTTACAGTATTTCTGGGAGCGTGGTGAAAAGAAGCGCACCCGCTTTGTATCGCTTCGTCCTTCGTATCATGGCAGTACTTTGGGAGCGTTAGGGGTTACGGCTTATCAACCACTTGAAGCACCTTTTAATGATGCCCGTATCGAGGCACTCAATATTGAATCGCCCAATTACTATCGCAAAACACAAGCCACGGATCAAGAGCATGATGCACAATTGCTGGAAGCAAGTGAGCAGGCTATTCGGGATGCCGGTGCAGAATCTATTGCAGCCATTATTGTTGAGCCAATAGGGGGCGCCAGTACAGGAGCGCGTGTACTTAGTGATGATTATTTACGCGGTTTGCGTGCTCTGTGTGATCGCATTGGCGCTCTGCTGATTTTTGATGAAGTCCTTACCGGTTTAGGGCGTACGGGTTATTGGTTTGCTTATCAACACAGCGGAGTTGCTCCTGATATTATGGCGCTGGGTAAGGGTTTGGGCGCAGGCTATTACCCAATGGGGGCAATGCTGTGTCAAGAACATGTGGCAGCACCTGTGATTCAGGGGCAAGGATTTATGCATGGGCACACTTATGCGGGTAATCCCATGGGTTGCGCGGTAGGAAATGCGGTTATTCAAGCGATTCAAGAAGAAGCGCTTTTAACGAAAACACAAAAGCAAGGGGCGTTATTAAAGCAAGGGCTTACTGAGCTTGCCGCAGAACACTCCATGATTGGTGATGTGCGCGGTCGTGGCCTGCTTTACGGTGTGGAATTTGTGGGAGATCGAGCCCATAAAACCCCATTTCCTGCAGATAAAAATATTTTTTCCTTGGTCACTCAGCAGGCAAAAGCTTTAGGCTTGCTGGTGTATCCGCGGCGTTCGCTTAATGGGGTATTGGGTGATCATATTCTGATTTGTCCGCCGCTTACCGTGAGTGAAGCGGAAATATTTACGATGGTAGGTTTGCTTGGTAAGGCGCTTACCCAAACGAAACGTACACTGGAAATGTCATGAAATGGATGAAGGCACATGACAAAGTTCCATAGGAATTTTTTTGCAAAAAAATACTGTTGCTAATCCAGCAGCTATTTTGAAGCTCAAAATGTACATACATTCGGTATGTGTTTTTTTACTTGACTAGGAGGTCTCATGAAACGATCAATATTAACATTCGTACAAGCATCTATTTTGGCTCTGACCGTAAGCGTGGTTGGTGTTCAAGCAAAGGATGTTCAAGTACTTAAAGCGGGTGATTTTTCCTTCGCCCTTTCAGGAAAATATCCACCATTCAATTTTATTAACGACTCAGGCAATTTAGATGGATTTGATGTGGATGTGGGTAAGGAAATCTCCAAGCGTATTAGCTTGAATGCAGCTCCTGTTACCACCGCATGGGATGGCATTATTGCAGGGCTGTTGGCCAAAAAATACGACACCATTCTTGGCTCAATGGCAATTACCGACGAGCGCTTGAAAGTGGTCAATTTCTCTGATCCTTACTATCGCTCTGGTGCTCAGCTTTTTGTGGGCAATAATTCCAATGTGAAGAGCATTGCAGATATGAATGGAAAAAAAGTGGGCGTAACACTGGGTACGACTTTTGAAAAATGGGTGCGTGAAAATGCTCCAGAGGTAGAAGTAGTAACCTATAAAGGTGTGCCAGAAATGATGCTGGAATTAGGATCCAATCGTATCGCAGGATTCATTACCGATAAATTAGTGGGTGTGATTGCCATTAATGAAAAGAATGTACCTATTACTTTAGCGGGTGATTTACTCTATCCAGAGCTGGTAGGTATTGCCGTACATAAAGGAAATCCTGAGTTGTTAAAAGCCATTAACCAATCGCTTGCCGATATGAAAAATGATGGTACTTATGCCACGATCAGCAAGAAGTGGTTTAAGACAGATATTCGCTAATACTTTGGGTAAGCGCTATAGCTTACCTTGTGTATAGTGATAAGTAGATGCTTTTTGATGAATGCAGATTTTCACTGCTTCATCAAAAACATCTTTTGATACCCGATGCACTCTTTCTAGAGATAGGTTTGGAATACTAGGAGCATAGATGGATCCTCAAATTATATTAAAGTATGTACCATTGATGCGAGAAGCAATGTACATGACAGTGTATTTGTCGGTCTTGTCGCTCATTCTCGGGCTAGTACTTGGCTTGCTTGGTGCGCTGGCAAAGCTTTCACAAAATGTGGTGATACGCAGCATAGGATTTTTCTATGTGTGGTTGATTCGCTCAACGCCATTGTTGATTCAACTATTCATTATTTATTTCGGATTGCCTGCGTTTAATATCGACTTGTCCCCATTTATGGCGGGTGTTATTGGTCTGGGTATTAACGTGGGTGCATATAACGCGGAAACCTTCCGCAGTGGTATTCAGGCTATTGATGTTGGCCAACATGAAGCCGCAAAATCTTTGGGGATGTCTCACGCGCAATTGATGCGCCGCATTATCCTGCCCCAAGCCTTTCGTATCATTATTCCGCCATTGGGGAATAATTTTATTATTCTCATCAAAGATACTTCGTTGGTTTCTACCATTACGGTGGTTGAGCTTACCATGCGCACCCAGCAATTGGTAGGGGCTACGTTCCGTCCTTTCGAGCTGTATTTGAGTGCAGCGGTGATCTATGCGTTGCTCACTTCTACCGTGGCACTTTCGTTGCGCTATGTGGAGCGAAGGCTGCAGAATAGAAAAATAGAACCCGGAGCGGTAGAGGAAAAAATACCAAACGCTTAGTAGCATTGAGCCCGTAAAATACGAGGAAATATCATGATGACAGAACCTTTGATCCGTGTTGAATCGTTGAAAAAGTATTTCGGTACTCTTCAAGTGTTGAAAGATATTAATATGACTGTGGCCAAAGGGGAAGTGGTGGTGGTAATCGGCCCTAGCGGTTCAGGAAAAAGCACTTTATTGCGCACCATCAATCAGCTTGAAGAAATCACCGATGGGAAAGTTTTTATCGATGATGTTTTAATCAACAACATGAGCTTAACGAAACGTGCATTCAAACGTCATTTGTGTGATGTGCGTACACGTATAGGAATGGTTTTTCAACACTTTAATCTTTTCCCCCACATGACCATTTTGGAAAATGTGATGGAAGGTCCACTAACGGTATTAAAGCGCCCCAAAGCAGAAGTGAAATTAGAAGCACAAGCTTTATTAGAGCAAGTTGGACTGGCGGATAAAGCGAATAATTACCCGGAACAATTATCAGGCGGGCAAAAACAGCGGGTAGCCATTGTGCGCGCCCTTGCGATGAAGCCAGAGGTAATGCTGTTTGATGAGCCGACTTCCGCGCTTGATCCAGAGCTGGTGCATGAGGTATTAGAGGTAATGGAAAATCTTGCCAAAAAAGGTATGACCATGATGGTGGTGACGCATGAAATGAGCTTTGCCAAAAAAATAGCCCATCGTGTGATCTTTATGGATGGTGGATACATTGTTGAAGAAAATCAACCATCAGAGCTTTTTGAGCGACCACAGCACGCACGAACACAAAAGTTTTTACAGAGCATTCAATGAGTCAAAAAATTCAATCCACCGAAACGGCATTGGAAAATGTCTCTGATGGGGCGCGTATTATGATTGGTGGGTTTGGCTCACCGGGAACACCTTTTACCTTGATTGAAGCGCTGCTGAATAAAAATCTGCAAGGGCTAACCATCATCAAAAATGATGCCAATGAACAAGACATCGGTATTGATAAGCTATTGGCTAGCGGTGGGGTGAGAAAATTGATTTCCTCACATATCGGGCTAAACCGTCGTGCTATTGAGATGATGAATGATGGGCAATTAGAGGTAGAGTTTGTTCCGCAAGGTATTCTTGCAGAACGCATACGTTGCGCAGGAACAGGGCTTTTAGGCTTTGTTACCGATGTTGGCATGGACATAACCCCTTTAAAAGAAAATGAGCAGCTTATCAAAATAGATGGGCGTGATTGTCGTTTTGAGCGTGCCATTGAAGCAGATTTCGCATTGATACATGCCAGTGTGGCCGATAAATACGGGAATCTACGTTACCAATCCACCGCCATGAATTTCAATCCATTAATGGCAATGGCAGGGGAGTGCACCATTGTGGAATGTGCAGAATTGAGCCAAACCCCTATTGCGCCATCGGATGTACACACCCCGGGTATTTTTGTAGACGCACTATGTGAATTGCCTTGTCTGAGTGAAGTTTATCAACCGCTTAAACACCATTTATCCTTATGAACAGTCGCTTGGAAATGTTATTGCGCAGAGGCGCACAAGAAATTTGGGATGGCTGCTATGTCAATCTAGGAATTGGATTGCCTTGCAAAGTACTCGCTTATGTCGATGCGTCTATTCGTCCTTTTGTACATTCTGAAAATGGGCTGTTGGGTGTGAGTGCCTTATCAGATAAAGCACAATTAGATGCGATGTGTATTGATGCGGGTGGGGCATACGTACAAGCTCGTGAAGGCGGTGCGTTTTTTGACAGCAGTATTTCTTTTGCGATGATTCGTAAATCGCGATTGGATCTTTGTATGTTGGGGGCTTTTGAAGTAGATCAGGAAGGCAACTTAGCCAATTGGAAAATTCCGGGCAAATTTACGCCGGGTATTGGTGGAGCGATTGAGCTTGCGCAAAAAAGTAAAAACCTGATCGTGCTTACCACCTGTCTCGATAAATTTGGGCAGAGTAAAATAAAAAAGCGTTGCACACTACCACTAACCGCAGCACGTTGTGTACGGCGCATCATTACAGATCTGGGTGTGATTGATTGCACGCCAGAAGGCTTGGTGGTACGAGAAATGTTTGAAGGGGTAAGTTGGGAGGAGTTTCAAAGCAGTGTTGAGGCTCCGATAACTTATCAAGCGTTAGAAGGAGAAATGCATGAACGATAAAGCAATGAGCCCAGAAGAGCAAAAAGTACTGGATAGTTGTGATCGGCATTTTGACCAGGCTATTGATTTCACTAAAGCGATGGTTGGGCA
>JAXGGS010314617.1:0-13765 GCA_035585475.1 Armandia brevis
TGGTTACAAAGTGAATGTGTAAAATATGTGATCATATGTGAACTTTGACATGCTTAATTAGTGAACTTTGACATGCTGAATTAATAATTTAATTGTTGTTGTAATAATTAAAATGATCGTTAATAACGAAAACATAACATGTTTATACGTTACTCGCAATAATTAATTGTCTTTTTATAGATATAATGAATAAAAATGTTATTGAATGAATCACTTATATTATGTTCTGAATAGTTCATTGCATTTTATATGCTTTTAACACAGGACGCTGTCATTTAATCTGTAAATCCACCAAACTGAGAAAACTGTTCAATTGGATGATAGTTACATCATAGGTCTGTACGTACATCAATAGGACATGTCATAAATTGCACTATAATAGTTAATGCACATACACATGTACAGACAATAGGCCTATAGAATGATGAGAAAGAGTGATGTTACAAACAAAAGATTCAGTCGAATATTTAGCGAAATGAAGGATCTGTGTTTTTTTATTTTTCTAATAGACTGAAACAGTTAATATAAATAACTAGCATGGAAATAGCCAGAAATCATTGAATATTTGAGATCCGTGAAACATTGCACTGACTTATATTGATAATTTTCAGACCGACTACGCCAGTCCAGAATATGAACACATAATTTATGATGGCCGCTATAAAGAAGTTCCCTGTGAGTTGCCTGATATCAGAGAGGCTGTTTGATATTTGAATCCTCATTGGCGATGCAGTCTTGTAAAAAATAGCCTCACCCACAAACTGTTAGTGAAAAACAACTGCTGTACCCTTCTTGTCATTAAAAAGATGATTTACCAACACACACACACACACCCTACCTTGTAGTTTAAGTACAAGGGGAGATGTATGAGTTTTATTTTACCTTGTAGTTGAAGTAGAAGTTGAGATGTAAGAGTTTTATTTTACCTTGTAGTTGAAGTAGATGTGGAGATGTATGAGTTTTATTTTACCTTGTAGTTGAAGTAGAAGTGGAGATGTATGAGTTTTATTTTACCTTGTAGTTTAAATAGAAGTGGAGATGTACGAGGTTTGTGCAGACGCGCATGATGGGCTGGGACTGTTCTACTCTCTGGGCGCCTCCCTCAAACTCAGCTTCTCTACAGGGGATAATGCCGACTCCACCACCTTCATCTACAAACAAACAAGTAATATCATTGACAAATATATTACTCTGTAATACCAGAATAGTCAGTTAAAGTGAGAAATATCAGTTAAGGTAACTGTAATGTAGTTGAGGAAACATGATATAATTTAGTTGTTAAATATAATATCGGTAGTTTGTGAGATAGCATGGTGCAGGATTTGATTGTAGTATACGTTTGGACTAAGATAAAATTTGGATGTGCCAACGAGATACATTTACTAATCAGTTATTCCGCCTATATGAAATCGTGTCCGGCCGTACCCAGCAGCGCCATATTTCTCCGCTGTATATAGCTCTCATGCCTGTTTGCGCAGAATCGGAAGTGGACCACACGTACTTCCACCAATGGTACCCCGCGTTCGGGATGAATCTGATCACGTGGGTGACCGTGGGCAGCGCAGGTGCAGTGGTGATCCTGCTCTGTGTGTGGGTGCTGATGCGGTATGTGGAAAGGAGGCGGCTGTGGACGAAATACCAGGAGGAGCAGGAGCTCAGAGAGAAAAAACAAAAAAACTGGAAGGGACATAAGGTAAGCAAGATACTCAGTCATTTCATAAAGTAACACATAACCAACATTTCACAGACACTTGTAAAATGGCGTACAGCGAGTCCCTAAAATAAGACATACAACTCATGAAAGAACATAAAATTAACCTGAAACTTTATTATATTGATTGTAGAACGAATCGGAGCAATAACTGTGATTCTTTTATATTGCATACATTCCCGACCCTGCATGATATATTGTCATGATGTTTTGTCTCCAGGTGGCGCCTAACACTACGCATGCGCACCACAACAAAGCCAGCAGTTCAGCCGCTTAATCTTTAGAAACTAGGCTGAAGTTCGTGATGTCCCAGCTTTTGAAAAGTGTTTTAGTTGTTTAACAAACTTAATGTAATATTCACGCCAACAAATTAGTTTCAGAACACGCAAAATTCATACATACTTTATCGTCAGTCACTTAAAAATCTTTCGGTTGATTTACCGATGTGTCTTAATTTGGATCTAGTATTCTTTAGCTGCAAAATTTACGCCATATGAATTCAATAGATTGTCTATTAATCTTTATTTAAAGATCTGTTTTATTAAATCATTGATTTTCTCATTGACCTAGTTCGCTATTTAGTTACTGGGCAGATGATCGTAACGCGAAATCTTTACCTGTTGCACTTAATATAGCAATTTCAATTCATAAATCTTTAATTGGTAGCTCTGCACAACACAACTATTTCTAAGGCATTCAGACATTTTCAATCACATATAAATTAACAACTTTTACTATTTCAAACTTAAACAGTCACGGTTGAGCGGAACCTTTTGAATAGAACCAGCAGAACTCCCCATTGTACCTTAATCTCTAGCAGCCTTTTTTAAGTAATAACGTCAAAGAAAAATGACCCTGAGATGCAATAAAATAGAATGGTATTGGCTGATCTAAATGTTTAGCGTTTGGTCATTGCGATATGATATTGCTATTCACGCCTGAAGCAGCTTACAAGATTAGGTTATATGTAGACTAGGTCAGGTCAAGGCCAGCGGTCAGGGATTAAGAGGTCAACACTACACATTGTACTTATGCACGCGGCTGTATATGTAATCTACACTTATTTATGTTACAATGTCGATCTTACTGTTAACAGCAGGGAATACACACATTTCTGCTAGAATAGATGTGGTTCTCATACTGAAAAATTCTGCTTTAAACGTTTTGTGATAGATCTAGGGAAACAATTCTACCATGGGGCAAGGATAACTCGCGAAGTTGAAGTACAATTAAGTTATCGGGCCGATAGAATTCAGTTCCTGCTTCGATAACCAGCATCGAAGCAAGTGCACTTGATAACTACCCACATTAGCTTGCAGCTGTGATCTCTTTTTAACAATCATTCAACTCAGCGGTTCAGGGAAAATGTCACTTCGCGATTCAGTGAAAAGGGAAAACGTGGAGGACGATTTTAACCCCACCAGGGATCCGTCGCCTCAGATATCAGCTCCACCTTTACATCAAACACATCCGCCATCAGTAACGTCAGCAGCTCGGGAGAAGCCACGTGAGAGTGTTACCATGGTAACCACCAGGAGGGAGAGCTTGACGAGAAATGGACAGCCGAGGTATGTTACCACGGATGATTCCCACTTTAACCCGGTGCCAGATAACCGGGCGGACGACTTCAGGCCTGTTCACCTAAATCAGTGGATGAAAAACTCTAACACATAAACACTTCACACGGTAATCATAAAATATATTACACGGTGAATGTCGAACTGTTACATGGTTACAAAGTGAATGTGTGAAATATGTGATCATATGTGAACTTTGACATGCATAATTAGTGAACTTTGACATGCTTAATTAATAATTTAATTGTTGTGGTAATAATTACGATGATCGTTAATAACGTGAATATCACATGTTTATACGTTACTCGCAATAATTAATTGTCTTTTTATAGATATAATGAATAAAAATGTTATTAAATGAATCACTTATATTATGTTCTGAATAGTTCATTACATTTTACACTGTGTTCAAGCGTGATTTATGTCCTGCAAGCTAAAGATTAAAATCATTCAATCAATGTCATCGCCAAATTTGTTTTGTAATTTAAAAAAGTTATACAGCTTAAGTGGAACATTCATAGAGCGTTAGCAGTACCAAATCTTCTATCGTCGATTAGTTAAAACTGAAAGAGAAAGAGTCTGAACTATCATACATACAGTGAAGTATAAATCCGAAAACGGCTTCGTCAGACTGTTACTATACCACCGGTACAATAGAGTCTCAGCAAAGCATGGATACGTCAGAACCGGTACCCCCCCCCCCCCCCACCCCCTCTTCGATTGTTTATCATCAGCTTATTATATATATTATTATATTGTTCATTCATCAACAATTGCCATATTTTCTACCTATAAATGAATGCTATTACACTGATCATGTCGCATTTAATACACATATGTCTCTAGTTTGTAAGCGTTTATAATATCTGAAGGTATGTAGTTACGTATATTTTGATTAAATATTTTAGAAACATGCATTGAATCTTTGGATTCAGCCTTGTGAAAAATAAACAGTTTGAAAAGATAACCTTTAGGGAAATTGAATTCCGAAAATATAGAAATGTGATTAAAGGCGGAGGCTTTTCAGCATAATACTTTAGAATTGTGATTTAATTATATGCATATATTCATGAAAGATTTGACATTTGACATTAAATGCTGACATACCTGTTCATCGTTTCAAATCACCGATACCATTAGCGATGGCTTTTAAGCAATTGAGTCTGTTTAATACACTCATTTTAATCCTCGCAGACACAATAACTATTTCATCAGCTTGTAAGTAGTAAGCTTGTGAGTAGTATTATAGAGTGATTGTATTGTATAACCACCAATCATACTCTTTTTTATTTCTATTTGATCAATCACAGCAAACTGCCGCACAAAATGGAGGACGGAATATCACAGTTCAGAGACACCAGTGTATGCTGTATGCTATCATCCAGATATCCGCTCACTATCGCTCTGTAAAGCTGCTTGTCTCGGCTATCCAAGCTGTTATGCAGTAATATATGCAGCAGTTAGTAGGAAATGCTACATTTTTGACAAACCAAACGTCAGAATGTGTCGCTCATCAACAAATAATAGGCCAACTACAATGCATATTCTAGCTGATTGGTGTGATAGAGGTTAGAAATTCGTCAATAAACTAAGAACTGCCATAACTACCACATCGCGTTTAAAATCAGAACATTTAATTTCATAATTAATGATTAGGTATAAAAAAAACATATTTGTTACGTGTACTTCTTTAAGAGTCATTCAAACATGTGTAAACAACTGCATTTGTAGAGTGTCCCTTTTACTTCTATAATATACATGTATGTATGTACATGGGTGCTATGAATTCATTGGCTCGTCCATTAGCTAGGTATCCCGTCTCTCTCATATTGACCTATAACTGCCACAACAACGCCGACCACGTATTCAATAAATACATCCATCTTTTATTTCAATATACTTCTTCCTTAACCTTATCTTTCACCATAAAGGTTCATATTTCTCACTGACCAGGTTGCAAAACACGATGGAACGGCCCTTATTTACATACTACTATCGAGCCTGTCTCTGATCTGATTCACGGTAAAATACTAGGAAACGGTTCTGTTGAACAGTGTAAGCGATGGTGCAAGATACAGAAGTGTGCTTACTTCTATCGTCTGCCAAATGAAAACATTTGCTTCTACCGATGACCCACATCTAAGTGGCGTTTTAGCGCGACTGGCACAGCAGCATATAACCTAGGTGCAAACTGCGCCTCAGGTAAGCTGTGGGACTTCCCTGCCTCTTGTGTTGTAGGTGAGAGATGAAAATATGTATGTCGAATGATAAAGTATATTTAGACCAGCAGGTATGGTCGGAGACCCAGGTAACGTATTGACACCTATCATCAGCCCTACCAGACCATATGGTGTAAGCATAGGAAAGTGCAAAATTATGTTCACGATGGGTAAATATGTCATAAACGGTCAAGTTATTTCTGAATTACATGCATATTCATATCAGTTTTTGTGTAATTATTTGGTGGTTTTAATAAGAAAAAGAGAGTACCGAAGAAACATCTACACCTGAAATGGCTTGCACTAGTCTATCTGTACGGATTAAAGGTATGCCACCAGCTGCCTGGCACAGCAAAGTGTAGTTAGAGCCATAGTGAGCTAAGATCCGTACATAATGAAAGGAAAAAGTCACTAAGTGAAGCTAGGTAGCCACTGGAGTGTGAATTTCAGTTTCTCCAAAGTGTATTACTTGCGTCTTCATTGTGAGTCAATGTACCTAATAAGTGCTCATAGTGGTCAAGCTTGACTGTGTCACTATCTAGAGTGTTGCCACTATGTGCGAACAGCTCACTATGTTCGGATCTTAGCTCACTATGTGTAGTACTCACTAACTACACTTTGCTGTGTCAGGCCCCTCATGTATTGGATATCAAGTATCAAATATTGATAATGTTCATGGTATGAATTTATTTGACAGGCAAGGACTGGAAGAGTTTTGTCAAGCTTTGGAAAGATACACCCATAAATCGTTCATGCGGAACATTTATAGTTAGTCAGTTGACGACTCTAGCCATTTCAAATTTGGTTCTCATATTTTGATGAAACTCACTGAATATGAATGCTATTTACAAGGACCTTGCTGACTAATATCTCGCACTAAGTTTAAGTAAACATGCCAGAGCATATTTGAAATAGCCATGCCACGTGAAAAATTATGCATTGCATCCGTATTATATCAGATGCATTGTTTATGTGGTTCATCTCAGTACCTACACAACCTCCTTTCGATAACACTTATGAGATACACATGCTTAAGATGCTGTAACAATTTTCCTATGTTTAATAAGGTATATATAATATCATGTCAATTATAATAAATACAGCACACACACAATCAACATAAGTGACAGATATATTGAAACTTGTCAAATTCGTGCATAAATTAACTATAATTTTCAGCGGAAAATGTATATACAAAATGTAATATCAAATACAATACATAAAAGCCGTCCTACAGACTTCAGCTCTTTTTATTCTTAGTCAAGTCAGAAGTACAAAATTTGCATCCATCTTTGAATTCAATAATAGCATTGCCCGTGATATGAAGTGAGTCAATATATCATTCATCTATACTAAGTTATGCTTATGTATTCATAGGTAGCAATGTGAATAATATATATGAAATGAAACATTTTCTGACAGAAGATGTCAAAAGATAACAACTGGGACAAAACCTGGGACATACAGTTTTGCATTCGGCTATTATGAGAACCCCCGGCTTAACGCAAGTGACTCGACCAGGATTGTTTAGAATAAAGTCTTTAATACTCAATCTATAGTATGGAATGGAGGAAAGTAAACCATAGATGGTGCTATCTGGTTGGTATACTGTTCTCGATAGGCAAGATTGAAATGAATTAGATTAGTTTTTCATCTTACTGAATAATATTAGTAAAACACGTTTTTTTACTGTTAATTCATCAGTCGCCTTTTTGTTTTATATCATTGTTTTTTGGAATATATATATTAAAGAAATGGTAATGGGTATATATGTATTTGGCTCAACTATTTGCTAAGAAATAATGATATGACCAGCTGTCAGGGATTCAGGGATGGATTAAACTAAAGCAGCATTGTTTGATGCATTAATTTATCAAAGAAGTAGACAAAGATGCTAGTAATGCCTTCAATCACACAGGAAAACATGTGTAAACGGATGGACTAATCATAGCATTCAATTATATTAGAATTATTGATAAGTATAATGCATAGTTGTCGTAGTCCCTTGTTGGTAGAATGCGTTTTGAAGTAAATGCTCAAGATCATGTATCTGCATGATGGATAGACCAGGGTTTAAATGATTTAATAATAACTGTCTAACCCATTGCAATCATGCTATATGATAGTTCGTGTATGATTTTAACTTGTATATTTCCATAAAACATGGCTGTTGGGAAAAATGAAACATCTTATTTTAAAGCTGGTTGAGACTGAGCGTCTTGCATTACATCTAAACCTATAAGTTAGAAAGTCAAGGCGACGAAAAAGCGACAGTGCACTGGGCTGACAGGAACCTAGAGCTTAACTCAGGTGAGTCTGCTAGGTAAATAGTCTAGCTGAGTTTCAGCAGAGGCGCAAGAGGAACGCATAGTCTCATCAATTAGGCCCTCTCTGTTTCGCAGAATATGTAAATATCAACGTCTTGTGTTAAGGGAAGTCATTTCATCAACCATCAATACACAGAATATACAAATTTGGAGATTTTCATCATGATCTATTGTTATTATTTACAAAATATCTGAGAACGATTCCGCCAACATCTCCCAACCCCTTCTCGCTCTACACGTGTGCGCGCATAACAGACATCACGAACCCGACAATATAAGATCTCCCGGTGAACATGCTTTTTGTTATTTTTAACACATCATACTTTATGAATGTCCGACTTCCCTAGAAGAATGTTCTGATAAGAACTGCAATTTGACAAATGGCAAATGTTTTGTAAGAACCATTCGTGTTTGGTGCTTTACAATTTAGTGTAGAGCTTTCTTGCGTCATGGCTGAAAAAATATGATGGATTGCAGGATAAACAATACATGTAAAGCTTTAGAATAAGAGAAAAATAGTTAGAATAGTTATTTACATGTATGATAGTTTGGCCTATCATTGAACCGAGTAGATGCATAAGTACTGGCAGCTTCAGTCATCAATAACGTATAATTGTATCCTTTAAAGTACATCAAACAAATTCATACAACCAATTTTAACTGACGGAAAATGTGTGAATTGGTTATTCGATATTGCTGAAAGTAGACACCGATTTTGCATTGAAAGCTACATTCTTTCATGTCACTACTCAGTGGAGTTGGGCGAATGTGGGGTGCCTGACCCCTTCCCGAGTCTCCAATACAACCTGATCAAAATAACCTGGTATTCTTTAAAAAGGTTAAAATGCATAAAAATGTGGATTTATTCTGTCTTTGTAATGTATTTAGTAGTCATATATTGAATTACCTGAGGCACAGTTGGCAGCTAGACGGTATTTTGGTACTCCGGTTATATTGTAAAATTGATTTGATCGATCGCAGTGAGTGATGCAAGTTTGATCATGTAGATGATAAAATCCATCACACTGCATAGTTTTGCACCAGCTCTTACAATGTTCAACTGATCCCTTTCCAATTACCATACCTCGGTATGGACCTGTTTTTCCTAGGATAAAATTGGGGCCTTCCCACACAGTGTGGCAACCTGCTCAGATGATAAAATCACTGAATTAAAAAGGGCCCAGTGAAGGCGAGATCAAAAGCAGGAAGTGTATCATCGTTTATCCCAGTTTTTGTCGTTAGATGCTTTGCACCGACACAGTATACAATGAGAACTGTTATTAATATTCTAAGAAATCATAGTTCATTGTGAATAAGGTAATTGCGGGCCTACCTTTGTCACACCAGTCCGTTAAAACATGTGTCTTTTCATTAAGATTACTAAATGGCCTGCACGCTCTATGCTTGGGTTTGTCAGTAATGAAACATTTTTGAAGAGATGATACATAAGTCACTGCATAACAACTGGGATATTCTAGACAAGCTGCTTTACAGGCAGCCAATGTATAGACCCTGGACTTAACACATGCATCTTGACCAGAAAATTCCAAACTGAAGTGTCTTGTGCTCCATCTTGTTTGGCAACTAGCTAAAATATATGTATACAAATTCATGGAGAATAGGATAATATAGAAAAAGGAATCGTTCAACCTAAAGTGTACAATCAAACAACTAACTAGCTGATAGGTTAGGATAGGAGGTCAACACAATGTTGATAATCTTCATTAAGAAAGTAAATGGTTGATCATTCATGACTTCTGTTGACTGACACAATCAAAGAAAAATGCTGGATGACTTACAATGCTCTGTATATGTTCCGGAAGATATGAAATTCCCAGAACTTCATTTGACAAACTCTGATACATTTTTGTTTAATTCTATATTTACTAAGTAAACTTGACGTATATTTGATTTGGATCAACATTAGTTTCGATTATTACTCGGTATATATCGATCTTATTATCTTCTAATCCTTGCATATTTTTTGAATCAATATGCTGAAGTAAAAGAGGAGGTAATTGTTTTTTGATCCTACAGATATCAACCTTAATCTTTGGTTTTGATGGGTTTTTTATGTTTCAAGTTTTAAAAAACAAATATCAATATTATATACATCGTATTTATTGAATTTAATCATGAATGTTTAATCATAATTGTTTGCATGTTTATGTGTCTTATGTTTACGTCATTTCAGTTGCCTGGTGTTTGTCATGGCGTGGTTGTCTCATCACAATGTTAGTGATGCCACTAGTGGTCACACCTGAGTGACCCGCACTGGTCAAATGTACTCCCGCTGGATTAATGTAATTGGCCAGAGATCATCTTTTCCTCTGTCACATGTTCCGGGAATTTAATCGTTGGAAAAGTAACACCACTATTCGAAATTTAAAATATCATCAGTTAGCAGAAAACCTCCAAACACTACACATGTTGTCTTTTCGTCAGATAGCATTAATAAAGTATTCCCAAGAATATTTTGGACTCTTGGTTATTTTACCAATAAAAACTTCAACAGGTTATGGGCCAAGCTTACGAAAAGACATTGTATACCAGGAAATCTATGGAACCGAAGACTCTACCGAGAACAGGCTACAAAGTACCCGAGCATAGTGACATTGAATCAACAAGATAAAACAAGAGAACAAGTAGGCAATGAATCGTCTCATCAAGGAATCAAACTGGACGACCTGGAAGGTTCAAATGAAACATTGATTGCTGGACAAGGAGCTCCGGGCGTGCATGGACGAAACCGAGAAACAGTTGGTGGATAGACAGGAAAAGGTAGCGCTCCGATGCTGTCCCTACAAACAAAGGTACAAACGTCATACATATTGTCTGATATTGTGAGAGACCAGGTGGAGGCATGGAAGTCTCATTCAAATCAGTACGAGAAGAGCACGCTAGCCACAAAGTCTGCCGAGGTAATCTTTTGTGCTGCCGGGACTAAGAGCATTGGTAGGAAAAACAGACGGATCATCGACGGTGGCGCGTCTAGTCATATCATGTGGGACCAAACCATTATGACCGACTATGAGACACTGCAAAAAGTCCAATCAATGAAGCTAGGGGAAGGCCATGTTGTAAACGCAATTGGAGTAGGTAGAGTATATCTGGTTTTATTCCACAGTGATGGACCAGACACCTACATTCCTGAGTCTTACACATTCCTGACATGTTATGCAATCTGATTTCTGTCCTTTCAATCACAAAGAATGAAAGATGTCCTTTAATGGACACACCTGTGTAATTGAGACTGATACACACAAGACAAAAGCGACCAGGACCTAAGAAGGTAGCCTTTATATTCTAGACTGTCATCGGGATTGAAGATTGGGGTCTAACACACCGACAACGGGGAGAAAATACATGTAAAGAGTTCATGAAACATCTGGGCAACAAGGAGATAAAGTGCAAGATGACTGTTCCACACACTCCGGAACAGTATGGAGTCATGAAAGGATGAACAGAATGATCATCGAGAAAAGCCAAGGCTATCCTGTACCATGCTGAACACATTCTGGGGAGAAGCTGAGAATGCCTCCGTTGACATCACCAACCGCCTGCTGACCCAGGCTATTGGAGGGAAGATCACCCTGTATGAAGCATGGTAGGAAGGAACGCTGATCTAAACATGCTCCGGGTATTCAGGTGCATTGCATATGCACACATATCACACCTGCAGAGAAAAGAACAAATGAGAAGATGGAAAAGCTGTGTTTTGGTGATTACAGTTGCGGATCCCATGGCTGCCGCTTAATGGATGAATCAGGCTGACATGCGATCTACAGGAAATACGTCATCTTCAACGAGGCCGAATTCTTGTTCAACTCTGCCAGACCTGCAACCGTACAAAACATGGTAACTGTCACCACCTCCAAGACAGTAGAAGTTACAGATCCGTCTGCCTGCACGACACAAGATGCCTCAGAGGGAAAGAACTCCAACCTCAGATATGGTTTTACTGCACTTTATTGCCTTGAGGCTCCTTCAAATAAATTTTATTGTCAACTTGCATCAGTCGAAATCTTTATATGGTGTGAAACGCTGATTAATACAAATACTACACAGGCTATTATATGTTATTTAAGTCTCATTCGAGATTTTGTACTCCACATGCAGTCAATGTCACGCTACTATCCCTTACGGCTTCACGGTAAGTCAAAACTTTTATTTGACATGAACGTTAAAGTGCCCTACTCTATATTATTCAAGTTGCACAGTAGATGTTTTAGGTGATCTGGAAAATGGAATGCTACTTTATGTTGCTTGAGACTCGCCTTAATTCCGCGCTGTTTGTGACCTTGAGGTGACGTCAATGCTGCTGAATGTGAAGAACTAATTGCATTTAATAAAATTAGACGTCATTCATTTCACATATGACTATATCGGTACCTGTCATCAAATATTCCAGATGCAAAGATACATTTATCATTCCTTCTAATATGGGTTATAAAGACAAATATGATCATACAACCGAATCGTAAGAGATAGCAACACATGTTTGATCGTTCAAATAATAGAATCTGGAACATTTCTTAATCTTAAATCATCTGTTACACTGGTCAACTGATTCTCTGACCGAGATCTACATCTGGCAACAGTTCAAAGGGGTCGGTTAAAAAGGGTCTTTCCCATATAATTTAACAGCCGGCTGAAATAATAACGTACATGTAATTGCTGAAGTCATTATAGAAACAAGATTCAGTTGCAAACGAAGGATGTCACTTAAAGCTGCGGATTACTTTGATTTCTACATATAATTGATGATCATAAATGTTTCTTTATATGAGGACATTTTGTCACACCAATCTGCTAAAACATGTGATTTGTCAAGGTCATCTCTTGAAGGGTACTCTCTAAGCTTGGGTTGGTCAGTTATATAACATTTTCTGACTGAAGATAAATATGTCAACTTGGATCTCTCAGACAAGCAGCTTTGCAGTCGTTTTATGTAAGCAATCCAGGCTTGAAGCAAGAAGCTCGACCAGGAATATTTAGTTTTCAGTCCTCCACTTTGTTTGACAATTAGCTGCAATACATGGATTCAAAACATAGCCAAAGTCATGAATATGGAATACACATGGATGAGTAATGTTCTTACATGTTGATAGGTTGATTTTCCTCGTCGAAAGAATGGTTAAGATTGTCACAAGCAAATTCAAATATCAACGTTGAAATGAATTGACTTATAATCTATCGGTTTGCATCTGAAACAAGTTTTGCATTTAATCAAAGAAACTCAAGTTTATATCTTTAATGGATATCTCGATGTTTTGTTAAACATCGTTATAATTCTCAGAACTAATTTGTTTAAGAAATAATGAAAGATGTATAGACTTGAATATATGTATTTCAAATAATTATATCACTTACTGTCCTTGAATTAGAAGGGTTGATTGAACGAAAGCTGCCTCATTAGATGAACTAAGCATTGATATAACTATATTACGGTTAAACGAATCATAACATTCATATATGATTAGAGTTATTCCGTAATTTCATATAAAGAAAAGAATATTATATTGACACGCACCTGATGCACTATTGACGCACCCGCGAATTCTGTGATCACCTAATGACCAATTGCTGATTAGTAGTTATCAATCTCTTCGCGGTAATGCATGAACATATTTTTAAATTTTGGTAAATTTATCTTAATGATAATCACATAACCTAATGAGTCATCAAAGTAGCAAATGAAAGATAGCGAAGCTCCATGAAATAAGGTAATAATCAAATATACACATTCATCTGCGCATCAAAAAAAACACACATTAGTTCTTACTAGTTGATAAATATATGGTGCCAGTAAAAACAATGTTGATGATCCTTATTAATACTGTAAATAAATGTATGACCTGTTGATGACTAGGTGAAAGAGAACAACATATGATACTTATTGCTGTGCAAACCTATATAGAAAAAACACGA
>JAXGGS010314950.1:380-13762 GCA_035585475.1 Armandia brevis
ACTATTCTGTCTCAGAACAACTATTCTGTCTCAGAACAACTATTCTGTCTCAGAACAACTATTCTGTCTCAGAACAACTATTCTGTCTCAGAACAATTCTGTCCGCAATAAGTCCTAACAATTGCATTTCATTCCCCCAACCATACATGGCCTCATGATTTCCTGTACTCTGCTAATCCTGCTATCAACAATGTCGAGGAGTGGTATCATTTTCAGAACAAATAATTACAAAAAGATCATTTGTTATAATGAAATGTCAGAAGTTTCTATAGTTTGGATCAGAAGTCCAGATAGATTAATTCTACGTTTCTATTCAAAGTAATAGTTTATCATTGAATTATTCCAGATATATGCTCTTCAACACAACATTGTTTACACTTATAGATAAAAACAAGGGATTATGTTGTAGGTAAGCTACTGATATGAATAGTAATATATATATAAATCTACATATGATAGCGCTTAGTGATTTCCGTGAAACGCATTTATCTTCAACTTGTCATTTTTGAACGCGTTATTAATTCCAATGCACACAATGAGACAGGACGTCGAGTCAATAGAATCAAAGCGGATCGTGTGTACTTGGCTTGATTAAGTTGTCAACCATCTGTAACTATCTATGTTTACTGTTAACTGCTTGTGGTGTGTATTGTAACGCCCTGTTTAATGCCGATGGACCGAATCGCGCTCACACGTGTCAATATTTGCGTGAATTTTACGCCGTTAATAACAGGGTGATGAGTAGTTTCGCCGATAACCCCTGCACTTAAAAAACCTTCATGTTTTTTTCCGGTTTGAGTATCTCAGCAAAGAGCAACACTCAATCTTAACATTGAGTCATCAAGCGTTAAAACCGCAAACTCACTCGCATCGGGCGAAGTTTCAGCCGAGGCAATTTAAAAATTCAAGTCAGTTTCGTGTCGTCGATAAAGCAGGTTCAGCTCGCGCTCAAATCGGCGTTAAGAGGCGCATCAAAAGATGCAGATTTGGGTCGGTTACAGGCGGGATCTCCCTGAAGTCGGCGAGGCTTAGTCCTCCCCTCGCCGGGGCGACCTTCACGCTCGTCCTATACATTCTGATCGCCTGAAATGAAGTGCTGCTCGGGGAGAGATGATGATGCCGCGGACATTTTGTTTAAGTTCGCGCGGGGACACCGATGGCAGATTTCGCGATTCCCCGGGCACACCGTGTGGCCCCTTGCTTCGCCAGGCAATCCCGGGCCAGTCACACCGTGTGGCCCCTTGCTTCGCCAGGCAATCCCGGGCCAGTCACACCGCGTGGCCCCTTGCTTCGCCAGGCAATCCCGGGCCAGTCACACCGCGTGGCCCCTTGATTCGCCAGGCAATCCCGGGCCAGTCACACCGTGTGGCCCCTTGCTTCGCCAGGCAATCCCGGGCCAGTCACACCGTGTGGCCCCTTCCTTCGCCAGGCAATCCCGGGCCAGTAACACCGTGTGGCCCCGGCAATCCCGATTGATGCGGGAGGACTTAGATCCACAACACCTTGACATATTGATTTGGTTGAAACACTCTGACATATTGATTCGGGTTAGTGAAATGCTTGTCATCGGCTGGCTGCTATCGAATCTCACTAGGAAAGAGAAGGTGCGGAGTTTTGGGGCAGAGATAAAGAGTCCAACTGTCTTAATGGCTCACTGAATCATCATGTCTCCAAAGATATGTAGATACGTCTTGTCTACAGGCAACAGCCATCGGGTCCTCTACCTTGTCTACGAACAAATGCAGATTGGGCCCCTTCTGTTGCCTATCGGACCTCCCTTCTTGCCTACAGACAAACTGCCATCGGGTTCCCTTTCTTGTCTTCAGTCAAACAGCTATCGGGACCCCACTCTTGTCTACAGCCAAGCACACATCGGGACCCCTTTCGGGTCTACAGCCAAGCAGACATCGGGTCCCCTTTCGTGTCTACAGGCAAACGCCCATTTGGTTCCCTCTCTTGACTACACGTAAACTACCATCGGGTCCCTTCTTTTGCCTACATGCACCTTGCCATCGGTCCCTTCACTCTTCTACATGTAAACTGCCTCCAGGCCCCCTCTCTTGGAAACAGGCAGACAGGCATGGGGTCTTCTAATCTGCCTACAGGCAAACTTCCACCAGATCCTCTCTGCTGCCTAGAAGTCAGTTACCGTCTGGTCTGATAGTGTCAGTGTTTGCTAGTCGGACTTCCGGTTGATTTGTTTTACTCTGATTTAGCGTTGTAACTCCATTACTGTCCCCGTCAGCCTGTCACTGAGCAGTGTCACGTGTCTAATCGCGCGAGAATCACCGAGATTTGCTTTACACACGATAGCACCGACAAACTCTCGCGATATCTATACGAATGTTACAGATCTTATTTACAAAAACATTGTTCAGCTAAAGCGTACAGGCGAACATGACCTGATTTCCAGAGCAGATCAGAGCAGAACAGTTTACTAGCAGAATTGTCGAGATTGTCTGGTTATGGTAACTTACAATAAGAGGATATATATATGTGTTACAGCTGAAGAATAATTCTGATAAAATTTATAGTGAATCTGGATTTTTGTTTTCCAATTTGTGACTTTCTCAATGTCGGTCTGTCCGTAGGCAGTTTGAGAAATGGTAACTGCTAATACATGCATATACAGGCCGGATATCAGGTTTGATAAATCGCTGTTATTCATACATACATATAGCGAGGGGGGTCTGATCAGGCGAGCTGAGTGTAACTGTGGCCATGTATCCCCCCGCATGATAAAACCATTAATCATCCTCCCGCCAGGGTAATCTGGGCGATAATACCGGAAAGTCATCGCTCGTGGAAATGATGGTATTTATGTTACAGTGCCACGTGCGCGATCGCGGGGCCGCCATGATGGAATCTCACTCCATCTTAATCAAATCACAATAATTCCGACGATAAAACGCAATCGCACAAATGGCCAGAGCGTGATGTTTTCAGGTCCCCCACTTCCACGTGAATTGGTCTCACAGCTAACGAGATCCCAGAACTTCGGTCATGCTGGTATATGAATTAAACCGTTATTTTGGTAATTCGCTTTCACTAACAAATTATCATCTATACGGGCTAAATAATCAACACTTTCCAGTCTGATGGTTCAATCGTAAGAGGATCATAATAGCGACCGCATTAAAATCTGATATTAAAACCATGACATATTAGTGGCGTTCATGACTGCCGGGACATTTTTTGATTGATTTCATCTGTGCCCCGCATTTTCTCATAATTAAGCCGTCCTCCATTTAAAGCCGCCCACCCCCATCAATAGCCATATATTTCAAATCGTGACATATATATTTGATTGCCGTGATTTGTGTGCAATTAAAACATATTTTTTCCATTCCGCAACTCCTAACACTATTATGCACCAAATTGTTATAACGTACGTTCCCGAAAAAAAAAATTCCTAACAATCTCAGACTGTTACTTATTTTAAGTGCCGAGATTTCATCCGATGCGCAGAATTTCCAGCGATCGCCCTTCTTATGTGAACAGCTTCATCAGGCCAGGAATCGTCAAGGTGATTTACAGATACTTGTCAGATATTGATTCGCACTTAGTTTTTCCGTTCATCGCCAGAAAGAGTCGTACTTTCCTTCCAGCTGACAGCCTCAGATACTTGACGAGTTCTAGCGATATTACCGCTCTAATTAACCTCTCTAATGAGGATGACGTGACGATATATAGCCTAGTATTCACAGCGTTTCATCTGCACACCCAGACATACATAAATATATGCGGAGGCTGTGATCGTCAGATTATCGTTAGGTATCGATCCCTGAGATTCACAGATCGCGTTAGATTTCTCACTTTTTCGGAGTCTCATCACATTCCTACGTTCAACATGTGAGGGGACCGGGTGAGAATGGGTTTAATCTGCCGTTAACAAAAATTTAGCATTTTATCTGGGCGTCCAACAAGCATGTCATGATATATTCCCTAACGTGTTGACAGTAATTATCATAATACACATTATGACATTCGTTCCCGTGTTTAATTAATTCACAGATAAGCTTAGTATGAAATGATTTGGGCAGAAGTTTGGATGATCAGGTAATGCAGTAATACGTGAATACCTGTATATATAGTAGCTAGCGGTGGCGTATCACAGCAAGTTAATAACACCTCACATTCACCTGTTTAATCGCCAGTGTTTAGTTACCTGTCTCACTCAGGTGCGAATTAGACGTAATCAAGTGTTTGATGAAGGTTACCTGTTTACACAGGTGCGCTGACTTCTAACACTTACCTGTGCGCGCCGCAGGTAAGGCTGATATACCTGTATAATCAACAGGTAAGTGTGGAGGGGGGGTGTCAACCTCGTTAACACACGTGATAAGGCAAGAGGGGAGAAAAAGTGGGGAAAAAACTGACACATACAGGTGAGACGTGTTGATTAACTCACCTTCACCTACCTGTGTTACTGTTATTATCACCTGGGCAGGTATAAAATTGATTAATCAGGACACAGGTAACCCCCGCGTGTTTTCTTTCACACCTGTGTGTGATATAGTTAGTGAGTTTTTGTCAGAAAGAAAACAGTTGCTTGATAAATCTGCTGATAGTTGATTATAAAACAGTTAGTTGACAAATCATGGTTTATTGAAACGATGAAAGGTGATTAAGGCCACTTGATTTCCGATTGTTTTACCGATTGACTGAATAAATGAGGACGATTTATCACGGTGGTTTAAATGAAGCGTGCAGGTGGTCGGAGTAATATTGAGAAACCACCACCAGTTTCTCTGTACAATATACAACCAGGAACACCTTTTAAAATACGCAATTTTCCATATCACCATGGGTTTCCTCCCATTAATCCCCAAGTTTTATTGAATAAAATGCATAACCGATTACTTAATAAGGGCTGAAACATCAGTGGTGATATCAAATCGACCATCGTCACCCTATATTAGGCAGTTTTCCCCTCGTCACCCTATATGAGGGCGGTTTTTCGGCTCCTCCACCCCGGTAAAAGATCTCCCAGAGAATTACTGCGCGGATTAAGTTAAAACTGGTGATTTTCGGGCGATTTTTACTCCGGGCTGCGCCGCGCTGTCTGACGTTCACCCGCCATCAGCGAGGATCTTAATAAGATCCCGCGCGCTCAGTTTTACTGTAATTCTGGGCGACAAGCGGCTTAACATACCGACAAGCTATCGCTTTACACAAGTACACGCCGCTCCGAGACTTATTTCAGCTGGTGTATATCATAAAGAAAAGTTTTTTACAGAATGTGATATTAAATGTTTTACATAATAGCCGCGCTGTGTATCCTATTAGCGCCGATTTAAAAGCACTCCGCGGAGAGATGGCGCGAAGTTCGCTGGGTAAAAGCTGTGGCGGACTGCTTTCTCCGGACACGTCGCTCACAGGACGTCTCGCCTCCGAGCGGCAGTTTTTCCGCCGCCAGCCACCAGACACTGGCTTGTGTATAAATCTGATATAAATCTTTTCTGCATCTCGCGCTGATTTCATTTGAAGCTGCGTGAATTTTATATACATCCTTACGTGAAAGTATCAGTTAACTATGGCGAGATGGAGGAAAAACACAGCTTTAAATTGCATCTTTTGCCCACATTATTAGCGCTTTACATGCACAAGTTATCAAAATTCACAAAAATAAAGTGAGATTAGTCCACTTACACTGAAACATTTCAGTCGAATGTCCTCTAGTTTGAACAACATTTAGCAGCTATACATAGATAAAAATCACATCCGCAGTTTAAATTTTACCTTTCATTAGATTTCAGTCTACATATAAGTACCTGTTCATTCATTTTATCAATATTTAAGCTAGAATATCCCACGTAATCACCTAAACTTGAATTTCCAAATTCCAACTGAGGCGTACCTTTTAAGCGGAAAACGCCTTCATATATATAAATTATGCGTCAACATGATTATCCAATGATTATGACACGTATTATATACTATCCTCATCATTAATCGTTAAAGAACGTAGATATGGTACCTGCATCAATTAATCCATTCAGCTTATCAAACTCATGGTGATAGATTAATAACGGCTGATTGTTACATTGAAGTGAGGCGAATCTCTCATGAACTTAAATATAGTGGTTTGCTTACATGAATACAGACTAGGTTATGTGAATAAATACAATTAAAAGTAATATATATATAATATCATTATTATTCTCACGATCTATGTTTATACCTGTAAGATTTCCAGGGGGGGGGGCATATATCAGGTTAGATGATCCTCAGACAATCCTTGACCAGACAGATAATACTGTTACCTATGTCGATCGAGTATCGAATTATCCGGTTAAAGTGTGAAAGAGACAGTGAAATACGGGGAGAGAGTGGGGGGAGAGGGGGTACTTTGTGTAAAACATACAGAGGTATAACCGATAGAGAGGGGGGAGTATGTGTGAACGAGACAATATAGAAAGGACTTTGGTTGCCCTCACCTCAGCTAGGTCGCGTCGTTAGAGATAATTTATACCGCTTAATAACGCCGAGAGTGTGGATCAAGTGATAAATAAAAGGGAGAGGAGTTTCTACCGTAAAGTCCTTGCTAGCAGCTACCATTTTCTATAAGCTGATATACAAAGGGGAGAAAAGTCTCTACCGTAAAGTCATTGCTAGCAGCTACAATTCTCTATAAGCTGATAAACTAGTGAATGTAAATTTGAATAGTAGCTACATGTACATGGCCTCCATTATCATGTCACGGTTACGATCATAATTGTACATCTTAGTACACATACAACCAGTGCGGTTTTGGCCCAGGTGGGCCTCATCAGGTGGGGCACGGTGGCCCTGGTGGCCTGGTACCTGTTGGGTCACAAATGCCTGGGGACAGGGAGTTTGGTACTCGTTATATGTACATCCGGAGGGTACAGAAAATCCCTAGGTGCCTTGTCCTAAGGCAGATTGGGCCCAACAGGTAGAGCGCTCGTGCACTGCAAGCTGTCCGAGTTTTTGTGGTGAGGGTTCCGGGAAGGGGGAGGGGGCTTGTGTAAGTTTCTTAGGTGTCATGCTGTGATTACGGGCATCTTTTAAGTTCAGTTTTACGGTACCTACGCCCAAACCTTGGTCTACAGGGAACTTTAAGGTACCCGTGCTCTAACATAGATATATAGGCAGCTTTACGGTACCCTCTCTCTAACATTGATATATAGGCAGCTTTACGGTACCCGCGCTTTAACATTGATATATAGGCAGCTTTACGGTAACCGCGCTCTAACATTGATATCTAGGCAGCTTTACGGTAACCGCGCTCTAACATTGATATCTAGGCAGCTTTACGGTAACCGCGCTTTAACATTGATATATAGGCAGCTTTATGGTACCCGCACTCTAACATTGATATACATGTATAGGTAGCTTTACGGTACCCGCGCTCTAGCACTGGTATATAGGCAGCTTTACGGTAACCGTGCTCTAACATTGATATACAGGCAGCTTTACGGTAACCACGCTCTAACATAGATACGCAGGCAGCTTTACGGTAACCGCGCTCTAACACTGGCATGTAGGCAGCTGTACAGTACCTGCGCTCTAACATAGATATATAGGCAGCTTTATGGTACCCGCACTCTAGCAAAGATATATATATGCAGCTTTACGGTACCCGCGTTCTAGCATTGATATGTAGGCAGCTTTACGGTACCCGCGTTCTAACATTGATATATAGGCAGCTTCACGGTACCTGCGCTCTAACATTGATATCTAGGCAGCTTTACGGTAACTGAGCTCTAACATAGATATACACGCAGCTTTATGGTACCCGCGTTCTAACATTGATATATAGGCAGCTTTACGGTAACCGCGCTCTGACATTGATATATAGGCAGCTTTACGGAACCCGCGTTCTAACATTGATATATAAACAGCTTTACGGTACCCACACTCTAACATTGATATACAGGCAGCTTTACGGTAACCACGCTCTAACACTGGTATGTAGGCAGCTTTACGGTAACCACGCTCTAACACTGGTATGTAGGCAGCTTTACGGTACCAGCGCTCTAACATTGATATATAGGCAGCTTTACGGTACCAGCGCTCTAACATTGATATCTAGGTAGCTTTACGGTACCCACGCTCTAACATAGATATATAGGCAGCTTTACGGTAACCCCGCTCAAACACTGGTCATGTAGGCAGCTTTACGGTACTCACGTTCTAACATTGATATACAGGCAGCTTTACGGTAACCGCGCTCTAGCACAGAGAGTAGCGCACAGACACTGTTTTATTCCGCAGTTAGAAAGCTCCACCCACTTTTACCCCGCGCCCTTCACACTGAACACAAGCGGCGCGTTCTCCCACCAGCACATGTGTTTGTTCCCATAAATCTCTCACTGGATTAACAGTCTTCCTACCTGGGAGCATAGCTTCCTGTGCCACCTTAAATCACACGTGTGAATTACAGGTGAATTATATGTGATGTACTTGGATACTAACAGGTGTGTTAATTCTGTGTGTAGAGATGTGACTATTTAAGCCGGGAGTTACTAACGAGGCACGGTTGGTGTTTTTTGCACGGTGACAGGAGCCTGGTGTTTGCCCGAGTTATCAGCTGGCGAGGACACGATAAAAAAGTGTTTAATATGTGATGATAAGCTCCACATGTGTTTAATATAAAACAGTTATGTAGCTAGCTGGATTTATTAATATCAAGTAAGTGAAAAACATCTGAGATGATTATTAAAGCTCAATATTTACTTGTATGTCAATAAGCCGCTTGTACATCTATACTAATTGTTATTCACATTAATCGGTGAAAATTTACGAATCCTCATCTGTATGATGAAGGCACGATAACTGTTTCACTAAAACCGAGTTCACTGTATGTTTTCTGATTTGAAATTAGTATTTCAGATCAGTCGTTATGGATGTGTTTTCACTGATAACCATTAACTTCATACGTGTAAGCTTATCGCAAATTACAACCTTTGAATAATTATGTTTGATAATCAGATTGAAACGAACGGACGGAAATTTTACTCGAATCAAAACCTGCCGAAAATGTGTAACTTAGTTCTTCAGAAACATTGATAGGATATAGAAGATCATGACATGTGGCTCATATTATTGAGGTGATCCCCCCCCCCTTTTTTGTGTGCAAAAAGAGTTATCTTGCAACCGCAAACCACAAGAACATTCATATATCCTCGTCCAAATACTCCCTTGTTTTTTGCCCCACTTCTCGTAATATCATAGACCACGGTGCTATATTTTCCTGAATTTACGGAGCGGTCACGATCCTGCCTGCTTCTCGCACGTTTTAACAGATTTCACTCAGATTTCCCTCAGATGTTACTCTAACAGATCAGCCACTCTCCGTCCACAAAAAACAGGCGCGGGTCACATCTGAGATTACCTCGGGGATCACCGGGCAGTAGTTATTAAATTCCTGAGCCATTGTTGTCATATATATGTGATGCATACTATGGAACCACTTTAAAGGATTTTTAAAGCACCCAAATTTAGCGGGATTCCGGATTTAACTCCCATGTTCTGCGCGGATCCCGTTTACTATGATCATAGAACGTGGACAATGATTAGACCCTGATTTAACGCGACCGTGGTATCAATTTGTGAACCCCTTCGCGTTAGACCTGGGTTTCGCTGAATGTGTCCATCGGTGTGAGTATTCCTGCATGTATTGTAGACAGAGACGTCTTGTAAGGTGGACAGGCTGGCTCAATTTCTGAGCTGGTCAGTCTCGCTGTCAAGCATTTCCTCAGAACCATAGAGAGTTCCACAAATCTAACCTGGTCCTGGCTACTGGTAATTCTACCCGATCATGTGACTGTTAAGCCTACATTGGGCTGGTGGGCAGGGTGACAGGTAGGCATGTAGTCAGGTGAGCAGTTGGGCAGGTAGGCAGGTAGGCATGCAGGCATGCAGGCATGTAGGTAGGTGGACAGGTGGAACTTACTCAACAGTTACTCGGAACGTATTCGTGATTTAATTTACATGTCATCATAATCATGAATAGGTTGGGAATCGACGATACTGAACACTTGATATTATTACTCGATAATCACCGCGAGAAAATGCAGCGTCATTCCCCAGACTTAAAGAAAACCTAGTAATCGGAGTTGGAAATAGTTTCACCGCCATTTGTCAACTGGTTTTTAATGAAATCCTCCGCTATCGCCCGGGTAGCAGCATTCTGCACGTCACGTGTGGCGGGGATAAATTATCACAGCTCTCTTAATTCTCGTCGTCACACAGGAAACAGAAAACATGACATCTCCTTCAGCTCCTTCAGCTGCTCGCCGGCCCACAAATCACCGTGAAGCTCCTCGATATTTTACATCGTTCACGAGCCCTCGTCATGTCGATTACACTGTAGATTTGTGGTCGGCGATGAATTATCGTTTAAATAATACCGGTTAAATACCCACTCTACTGGTTGAATATCGCCGGTTTCACCTTGAACGCTTCCTATTGATCACCTGTGTAAATGTATAGAGACATATATCTGAGACTCACCTGGGCTGCGCTGACGGGTTTATTAATCAATTAGATAATTAATCATTTATTTATTTACAAAACCCATTACATAATATGTACACTTTTATGACATCGACTAAAAACGTAATCAATAAACCATATGTATATTTACATCGTAGGTAAAAAGTCCCGTAAATATCACATGCTAAGATCACTTTTTAACACTAAATGTGTAAAAACAATATTCAAACTCAGCATCTATATCAAGATGGCTGAAAAGTTTCACGCCAAATACGCCAACACATTCCATATGCAGTACAGACATAATACATGTATATGTATTGTCTAATTAATAAAAATTGTAGTCGTAAAAATTGTTGACATAAGTAAAAACTTTTTGAAGTTGCTCGTATAAAAGAGGACTAACTATTTTGTATTAGATACAGAAGTCAATAAAATGTAATTGAATTATAACGTATCCCAGGTGAGGGAATGGATATGATATGATTTATTACCTGGCAGTGACCCTGACCTCTGACCCTTGACCCCTGACCCCTCGGAGGTCACACTCGAGCAGGCGTTCCGATCATTAGAGGTTGTCTCTTTATTTACACACGGATTAATCTCCGTCATGGGCCGAATTAAAATCGAGTAAGTCACGGAGATTTATGATAAAACGATGGCGGATCGCTTGGTGCGTGTCAATTAATTACTATGCACGACAGCATGCCTGCATTTACTTGGGCCGAACTAACTCCTCGGTTGTTTAGTGAATGAATATAATGAGGAAGATTTAAATGCATATTTTTATTAATCATATTTCATCCAGTAATTTTGATTACAACATCGACTATCTTGTTTGAGGTAGTCAATAACAAATGACAATTGCATAAATATTATATTGAATTCTCCGGAATTTACAGAACTGTATGTACATATATTTTGTCATGAAACTGTGCAAATACGTCGCTATAACATTGTGATTCTTTAACTCCTCAGTGTGAATTATCTGTGTTGAGCCCTGATTTTCTGTCACAAAGTTGGCAGAAAACAAAGTTACACATTTAAGTGTTACCAAACACAGATCTGATTAGAAACTATCTGGTCGACTCGCTGACGCAGCAAATTATGCATCGTCATTCTTCAAGATCTGAGTACACAAAATAATGGCTGCTGTCTACTAACTGTCCGCGTGTTCCGGTAATTTGTAGCTTTTTAAGGGCCTCGTGACCGGGACGACGAAGCTATGCGCTAATAGTTAATCCATTTGTCGAGATTGCCCTATGCGATAATCCTTGTACTGATCCGTGCCCTCTCAGATCATCTTCTGCTGTGGTGAGATTATCACAGAAGTGATAATGATTAATTGAGTTGTATTTATTGAAATGCAGCTATGTTAAGATATCTTCTTTGGGTTAAATGTTGAAATCACTGACAGGCCCGTCACCGAATTTACCGGCAACTATAACGATCGTTGACTGAACATGTCACAGTTACCTGGGAATCCCAAACAAACCCTGCTCCTCTAGGAGAACATACTGAATTGGCTGGCAGAATGGCTCATTGTTGCGACGTTACACGGGCATGATAGATAATTTTGACTTTGTTTGAATGGGAGCGGTCCGAACGAATCAGTCCGCCAACTGGAGAAACTTAGAAAAGTGTAATTCCACTTAGTGCTACCTGTGGTAGGGACACAGGTCTGATAATGTACCGCGTCATCCTTCAGTAGTACATGGCTAATTTGATTAAAATACGTTGCACATCACAAAGCATATATTCAGTCATGATCTATCAAGCACATATTTCTTGTCTAACTTTATTGTTTGACATTTATGACACATTCTGAATAATTTTTTAATTCAGTTTTAAGTCGCTGAGGTTGTGAAAAACGATTTGCGCTATTGCATGCGTTAACGTCATTGCGTTTCGCGCCATTGTCATCAGAAATCAAGTCTCCCAATATAGAACATCAGTTAATTTGAAATGTTACTATTCAATAAGCGGAAAACTATCATATAACTCCTCGCAACTGATGATGCACAAGAGAAATTATTATTTCACTTCGGATACATCGTTATATGCGTCATTTAATGAAGAATTTAGTTCAACTTCATTCGCTAGACGGCGGCACTGTATATTACAATACCCGCGGTAGACAAGGTAGTGTTGATGTGTTCGTCAGATGGCAGCACCAGTCGGCGAATCGTCGCACCTCGAAGCTGAAACTGCGATCGCCGGCTGCGTTCAAAAGTGGCAGCGAACGCTCCTCAACACTGAGATTTTATATTAATTGGTTCGAGGCGGACTGATTAAAGGCGTACTTCAATATCGTGAAGAATCTAGTATCACATAGAACGCGACCTGCACTGGCTGCCTCCGTACAGCTCAGTGCTGCTGTCTAAACTGCCAAGGATATGAAATGAACGCCCGGAGATGTGTGATTTAAGCAGAATAAAGCAGCGAGCCACTTGACAACGGTTCCCTGGTCCTTAACCGGACACAACAAGTGCATGATATGTTTGATTTTCATTCACTAAATCTGCTTGTACCTCAGTTGGCGGGCGCACGTATTCAGTTTCTGTTTACTCGGCGAGTTTACCTGCTAATCCTGTTACAGCCGCGCTAAATATGCGCTAAATACCCACTGCCATAATACCCACGGAGGATTAGCCTTTCATTTAAAGACTGTTTGTCCAGGAAAAGGATTTTAATCCGGATTTACGTGCGTGAAGCAGGTACTCCTGTATTAGGTGTGTTGGTGAGGGGGGTAAGATTAGACCACGGGCGCGTGTACATGTAGGCGGCGGCGTTTTCAACGTTTTTAACGTTAAACCTGCAGCGGCGAGGGGCGGGCGACTGCCAGAATCAACAGCCGCTCGCTCTGTTTATTCATTTGCTAATTACTGATTAATTTACATCGGCGACGCGTTGAGTAC
>JAXGGS010315172.1:149-11839 GCA_035585475.1 Armandia brevis
AGCAATATTGGCATCCATCATGGGGTTAGCCCAAGCTGGTGTTGCAGCAACAGCAGAAGTGATTGTATCAGTGCTGTGACCCTTCATATCTACATAGGCACCTTCATTCTTACAACTATCGCTAGCAATATTGGCATCCATCATGGGGTTAGCCCAAGCTGGTGTTGCAGCAACAGCAGAAGTGATTGTATCAGTGCTGTAACCCTTCATATCTACATAGGCACCATCTTTCGCACTAGTAGTGATGCTGCTCTCTGTCACCAGGTTGGCATACAATGGCGACATACCAGTCGAATTACCGCCATAGTTAACAGGTACGAGGTCTCCCAAATATGGAGTAGCCAACCCATATTTTATTGAATCATTCAAGGATACATAAAGTCCTTCTCTTTTACTACTTCCATCAGAACTACTGGCATCCGTCATGGTGTCAGCATTAGCTGATGTTACAGTAACAACAGAAGTGCTTGCTGCAGTGCTAGCTGGAGTGGCCAACCCATATTTTATTGAATCATACCATGAATCTGCTTGTTCTGTCGACCATACGTAAATCTTTCCCCAAGCTCCGAATTTAGTGCGAAACTTCACACAATCATCGTCGAGATCAACATCCACTAAACTCGCCACATGGTACATCTTGCACACAGATTTAGTGGGTGACTCATTGTCAGCATTGTAAAATATCAGTGATCCTGATCGTTTGATGGGACTGGGGTACTGAACCACTGACACATTGTACGCTTTTCTTTTGGCAACAGACTGTATTATGAATACACTAATAATACGTATTTGTAGTTATGAAGATATCTACTCTAGGTTGTGTGATATATTTTAAGTACAAACCTCAGATAACCAGCATGCAACACATCCTTCCTTAACAATTATTGCCATTCTCACAAATAGATCGATGCAAGTTCCGGATTCAGGTTAATCTTCATAGAAAGAATATATAGTGATGTCACGAAAAAACTGTAGCTTCTTTGCTACGCGGTTAAACTTGATAGTGATTGCATGTATGGTCACACGGAGCAACTGAGTTGGATGTACAGAGGATACAAATCAGACTGTGCGATTCATGTGCAAATATTTAATGGGAAGTCCCCCCTTCCCCTACCCCGTCATAATGGGTTAATATTCAAGGGCATCAATACAAATTTATGTAAAGAAATATGATTTTATGGAAGCGCACGACCGTGGCTGATCCTCAGTGAACAGTGTAAACCTGAGTAGGTACCGCAGAAAAGATTTCGCCTTGCAACAGCGAACAAGCAGGTAAGGGTGAGAATGCTGCTATTCATAATTGTCGGATTAATATGTGAATACAACTATTAATCTACAGTGCGTATCTGAAAACCCCGGATATCTAACACACATGAACCGTAGTCCATGCGAGATATGTGTACATGTATGCTGACATGATAAAGTTACTACCCACCACCGTAGCTGCAGATTGTAGCGTGTTGTTCAAACCGCAATTACTGCCCTTGTAACTCTCTCTTCCTCATAAGGATATGAACCTTAATTATTTAACAACAATACCAAGGTGCACCAGGTATTCTAACGCACATATATCATGCCGTTTAAGTGTAGTATTGAAGTCTGATATAATATCGATGAGGAGGATGTTTACTCGCATTCAAATAAATCATAGCGGACGCAACTGAATGCCATTTGGCTATAATGATTTATTGAGTACTCATATTAATAAATAGCGATGAAACTGTGGAAAATAAAGAAACACCTGATTAAGTACAATCAATGTCACACATATATGTACACACGATCAACACAAACATTCACATTTTACATGCATAATTAGACAACACGTATAACATAACATTTTAACTGACCACCGTGATCCTCACGTGCGATCTACAATCCCTTAGGATCTCTGTTCTATACTTTTGAAGTTGTATTTTTAAATGTGACGCTACCCAATAACGTCGTGCGCACCTTTACCGCGCAAATACCTGACACCGGCATGACCGAGTCCTTTTACAGTTTCTAGAGGGTTGTACACGTTGACTGACCAGTTGTCACGTTAGGAGTGGCCACTTACAGCTTATACATATCTAACTGTGGCACATAGAAAGTATCATACTACTTACACGCAGGCAAGTCTTACCCTGGTGTCTATACTGCTTCCTGCGGACTACACAAAATACACGAACATATATCGATTTGCATATACATGATATTTATCGCACCTGGACAAGTGGACCCTGGTCAACTTTATCAAAGTAAATCTACTGGGACTAATCCGTCTAGATTAATGACATGGTTTTGATTATATCATTATACAAATAACAGGGTGTAAAGCATTTCACACGCATGCGGATAAACTATCCATGACTGGTATTTAATTGTTAAATTGACCCCTTCAGAGTACAAGATGCCGCTCATGAGCCCCAACTTCTAGGGAGAATGGACATTATACGTAGGCTGTCCTGCCCTATCATCAGACTCCTACCTAGTTTGTCGACTGACTCACTGACAGTTTGATAAACATCGCATATGTAATCTGTTTGCATATCTGACCTAGTTAACATAATTATATAAGTAACAGAGTGTGACGTTATTCCCACTAATGTGCATACACCACACAAGCGTGCATGCATACACCACGCAAACGTGCATGCATAAGCTACACAACTGCTTGAGGGAATTCGACCGGTTAAAATCACCTCTGATATCCCATCCGAGTATTAATTGCATCATGAGCTCCCAACCTGTGATGTCTAGGGAGGATGAGCCACGGATGTCAGGAGATAATGCATCGATGCTGAAGTCACCATCTGAGAGGGAGGATGGATTTTTCACTAAGTACAACAAACTCACCAACGCCATGCATGTTCAAAATACGCCAAAGTTTTTGGATTATTTGGGTAAGTTCAGTTACAATTCAATAACTGTAAAAGCAAACCGCCATAGCTAGCCACGATTTGCTTATACCCATATTCGTTCTTAACTTAAATATAAGCCACCCTATAATAATAGCTCCAATCCGTCAGTAGGTATCACTACATAATAATGCGATATATATTTTTGGCTCTCTATGATTGGATGAATTATCTGCCCTTTCCCCTTCCCTTTTGGAAAATTTGTATGAAGAGCCAAATATCCCATTGGAAACTGCAAATTCACAAAATCAATCCATGAGCATAATTATGTTTGTTCTCAGAGAGGGTAGATTTCAATGGCAAGGGACCGTTTGTGATGTGTGATTATTGCTGCGGAGACGGAGGATTGTCCAAGGATATGTTTCTCCAGAGCATCAGTAAGATTCCTGATTAACCATACTTCTTCAAAACACTGCCTCGTCTTTGATGTACTTATTTTTTTAATTATCGATTTTTTACATTGCAGCGATATTAAGAAGAAAATATGGCGAGCGTCTTCAAATCAATATGGTATACGAGGATCTTCCTACGCTGAATTACAAACATCTCTTTAAGGCAACTCAAAGTATGTCTGATTATTTCCTCTCATCAATCGCATTCAATACATTCCGTACCCACTAATTGAACACACCTTTTGTTCGCTATGACGTATCTGATTAATGTCTGGAATAATAAATAATGGAATGATGTTTAGGTTTTGGAGATGGTGTGTTTGTGAGTGCGGTTGGTACCAGTTTTTATAAACAATGTTTACCAGATGAAACGGTTCACATGGGATTCTCATCTCTCGGGTTTCATTGGATGTCACAGAAGTATGTCATATCTAAATACGTTCTTGATGACGAAACACATCACCTTTATATGTCACATATAATTTCATTTTTATGTATACTATTACCAAATACAAGTTAGACGTGAATTCTATTGTTTTCATTTGCAAAGTCATGTATGTACAACTTTGGGGGCAAGCCCGAAATCAGCGAAACACGTGATACATAGTAAATTTATAGGCCATTTTACGAATGCCGAATAGCACATATACAAACTATTATACTTACAAATAAACAGATCGTACTCATTGTTTATTTTTGATTGCCATTTACACTTTATCTTGTCTTAGGCCGTGTACTCTGAAGAACAGCGTATTTTCAGCGATGGCAGAGGATGAGAACGAGATAGCGGCTTTCAGACGACAAGCAGCAGAGGACTGGAGCACCATATTGTCGCACAGAAGCAGGGAGCTCAGACAAGGTAGGAAACCAGACAGATTGACGATGACGGCAGTTGATGAAGAATTGTATTGAACTCTGAGAGTTCCCTTATAGCAGCGACCCTAGCAGCCTAACTTTATATTTTGAGCAACATCAGAAATTACCTACAACTATTTTTGTAGGACCGTCCCCGCGTTATTGCACTCGCTCTGATTACCGTGGTGACGAGAGCTGATATTAATGGATTTAATTTAAATTCTAGGCAGCTAGGAATGCTATTTGGGATTTCACTGGCACTGATATACAATGTTCGTCAACTTGTGCGATATCTAAGCTTGTTTAATGTTTTAGCTTAATTTAAAGAACCTAGGGCTAGTAATGCTGTATATGTAATATTATCGTCTGGCTACAGGGGGCAAGTTGTTTATTGTGATGGGTGGAACCGACTCTGGTGGTTGTTCCTTCATTAAATCTGGCAACAATATTAATTACATCTGGGAAACAATGCACGATGATGGACTTATTACTCAGGTACGTGGCATTCCATCTCGATTTAGTGGAGAGATTCATGCGGACACCAATACAAACTGTTCCATATCGAGCTATTATTTTCCTAATCTTTGGGAATTTAATTCCTAATCGTTAATCAGGATGAACTTGAGCACCTGGTCTTCCCTATATACTTTCGCACCGAGGAGGAGATTAGAGCACCATTTAATCTGTCTGATTCTGTGGTTGTTAAAAACGGACTCAGATTGGTTTCGGTTGATTGGATGAAAAACAAAGATCCCCTGAAGGAAGCCTGGAAAGAGAGTGCTGCATCGGGTAATTTTTTTAATCGAATAATAAATAGCTAGATTTCAGGGCTCGACAATTATCAGTTGCGGTCTTGCTTGAATAAATATTAATTCAATCTTGACAAATTTCATTCAACACGTATAAATATGAACTATAGGTAAATGCCAGTATAGAAAGTTCGCTGGTAGTTCATTGTACCTGTGTGATAGCATTGATTGTGCAAACATATGATACTGTGTATTTCGTCTGGGCTTGAGAGCCGATCATTATTACCTTATAATTAGAATACGACGCATCTCCATCTGTCATCCATGTTTCTGCAACAAAATCACATTGCGTTTATAAATGTGCATTTGACCTGTCTGATATCTAGATCTTAGATCAATAATCAATATAAAAATGATAACCAAGTTCCCTGATTGGGAAATCGATAATTCGATTTAAATATAACAACCATCAGGCCACACGTTTTGGGGAATTCCGGTAAATGTTTCCTTAGCATTTTGTTTTGATTGTAGGAGACACCGACGAGTCTCGAACTTATGCGAACCTGGTAACCAAGTCGTTTATGGCTTGGAGTTATGAAGCACAGGCCGAGTGTTTTCACCAGAGAACAGAATCCGCCAGAATCCTCGTTACCGATATCTTCTACCAGAGGTTCGTCAATAGTAGGACTTTAAAACTGGATTATTGCCAGAAGTTATTAAGGTTTTCATACTAAGCGATGAATAATTGTAAAGTGATTAATTTTTTCATGATTACATGTATTACTTGTAGATATGAGGACAAGGTAGCAGCAGATCCACTCTGGCATGACCTGGATCTTCCCACAGTTATACTACTTATAGAGAAAGTCTGAAGAAAACATGTCAAGCTCTCTCGATTTTGATTGACTCATTTATCACTAAGATTCGAATAAAGGGACGTACTCTACATCGACATAAAAATGAAACACTTCACGTAGTCAATCGTGGGCAATATTACTGTCATGAAATGCATAAACATACATTATACGAATCAATTTACACTTGGCCCTCAGGCTGTATATATTGATAGTATATACTCTATAAAATTGTAAATTGTCCATTGACGAAGCACTTAAACATATATACATTATATGTGCGTCATCGATTTGAATTACGCCTTAACCATGACGTTCATATAGCGTCGGTGGTGTAGCGGTTAGCATGGTTGCCTTCCAAGCCGTGAGACCGAGTGGTACAGTGTGTAACGCCGCTGGCGCTCGGATCAAAGGGTCCTGGGTTCTATCCCAGGTTGATCCAGTCTAACAGATATGCACAAATATATGTAAGTGCACAGATGCACAGATATCTATGTGCGTTAAACTAATGAGGTGCCACGGCACCTATGCCCCATGTTAATAACATGCGAACCCCATGTTAATAACATGCGAACCCCATGTTAATAACATGCGAACCCCATGTTAATAACATGCGAACCCCATGTTAATAACATATAGGATAGTAAAGCATTCAAAACAATCAAAACAATCGACCCGGGTTTGACTCCCGGCTGACGCAAGTCCGTTCTTTTTCCGACAGTGTACATGTACCTTCACATATATATTTGCTTTAGTACTATGGCAGACTATGGATGATCTCGCTTAGTAGTATGACACGATTTAATTTGACCGACCAATCTCTCCATTAAGGAGACTTATTGCTTTGTTCTGTTGCCGCGATCCATTGATATAGAGGAGAATTACGTATGTAGGCCTCGCCAGGCACTAGAATTCTAGCCCGGTAATAGATCAAGGCCAACTTTATCTAAATAAACTTACTGAGAGTTTGATTTATATGGAATCTGTCCGCAGTAGATACCTGACCTAGTTTACATACACAAATGTGAGGCCCCATAAAATTAAGAAAATGTTTCTCAGCTTTTTGTCTACCTACGTCTACGGTGGTGCGGGCGGCAGTTTTTTGCTCAGGTTTTTAAAAGTCACACGGCCCTTATTTTTCACCTCGGAGGTGGTGTGGCCGGTGTTTTTTTTGTAATTCGCGTCTCACAGTGATGCGGCGCCCCTGGCACGGACCTTTCAACTTTACCCACTTGACCAAGCAGGTGAGCGATTTCTGTGCCTATCAAGGAGCGGGCCGGCGGCGTTTTTGGACGAATTTCACCATGCGGTCGGCCCTTTTTCTTTTCTATTTTCAGATCGTAAGAAAACTCGCACGGGCGCGTCTGATAAACATTTTATTAATTTCATATGGCCTAATGGAGTTTGGCATTTCACGCCAATACGCAGATACTTCACAACCCGTTCTCTTAACGTTGAAATTCGCGTTCAAGTATCTCTACACGAATTTATTAGATGCCACTCATGATCTCAACCCCGTGATGTCTGGGCAAAAAGAACCAAGTGTGTCTGTGCAAAAGGAAGCAGGGATGTCGGGAGAAAATGCACCGATGTTGAAGCCACCATCTGAGAGGGAGGATGGATTTTTCACTAAGTACAACAAACTCACCAACGCCATGCATGTTCAAGTTGCACCGAGGTTTTTGGATTATTTGGGTATGTTGTTATAGTTACCCTTTAATTGGTGGATAAAGGAAACTCAACAGCTTTATATAACTGAACCACTACCTTCTCTTTTAATGTAAGCAACTATATATTCAAAACCGGGTATTCAAAACCACATGTATAGGTTTCATCTTTAAGTAGCGTAATGGCTGAGACTTAGAATATTCGACTGTGTTTGGTTTGTCGAAATAAATCTTTACCACAAGCGGTATTCTCATAGTTTTGCCCTCATATTGCCCCAATATATATATTATGTGCGGCTTATTTAAGAGAGAACATTATGCATCACAGAGTATATATACTCCAGCCTATATTCAATATAAGAAAATAATAATTTATAGAATGATTCATTCACGTTTCATCACATCAACCTCGTGTGTATATTGTTGTAGAAAAAGTAGATTTCAATGGCAAGGGACCGTTTGTGATGTGTGATTATTGCTGCGGAGACGGAGGATTGTCCATGGATATGTTTATCCAGAGCATCAGTAAGATTCCTTGTACATTCATTCAGAACCCTTTTTACTCCAACCTTTGCTATGCATTGTTAACAAAAACAGAGTTATGTTTGGAACACATTTGATAACAGTCATTGGGTTCTTGCAGAGATTCTAAGAAGGAAATATGGAGAGAATCTTCAAATCAATATGATCTATGAGGATCTTCCTACGCTGAATTACAGACCTCTCTTTAAGACAACACAAAGTTAGTCGAATCGTATGATTCCATCTAACACAGTCCACTGATTCCATGTTAACTGAGACATTAAATATATTTCTGTCTCTAATCTGTTTAATGTCTGGAATGATAAATAATGGAATGATGTTTAGGTTTTGGAGATGGTGTGTTTGTGAGTGCGGTTGGTACCAGTTTTTATAAACAATGTTTACCTGATGAAACGGTTCACATGGGATTCTCCTCTCTCGGGTTTCATTGGATTTCACGGAAGTGAGTCACATCCATTTCATTGTATTGTGATAATTACATACACGAGAAACAACTAACATCTCGTTAAATGATTTTCGAACAGGCAGATGTCATTTACATCTTTTCTTCTCTCAGGCCGTGCACTCTGAAGAGCAGCGTATTTTCAGCAATGGCAGAAGATGCGAATGAGTTAGACGCATTCAGACGACAGGCAGCAGAGGACTGGAACACTATACTATTACAGAGGGGAAGGGAACTCAAACGTGGTATGAAAACTTCACTGTAGCGTTAGTTCATCAGTATTTCAGACCGATCTGGAACGATAGTTTGCCATCTAGTATGACCAGGTGTACATATCTGATTTATAAATATGCTTGGCTGCAGGTGGCAAGTTGTTTATTGTGATGGGTGGAACTGACTCGAATGGCTATTCCTTCAGTAAATCAAATAGTAAAATCAATTACATCTGGGAAACAATGCGTGATGATGGACTTATTACTCAGGTATGTGGCATATCGTGATTTATTTGGGAGATTCGGGAACTTTCATGTTTGCGTGCTTGTGATGTAGTAACTGAAAGTGATGACTTAGATGAGTCCTTGAGCTGATACACATATATATTATGCTGTAGATATAATATTTTCTTACTTTTCGATAAGGATGAACTGGAGCACGTGGTTTTCCCTCTATATTATCGTACCGAGGAGGAAATAAGAGCACCATTTAACCAGTCTGATTCTGTGGTTGTTAAAAATGGACTGAGATTGGTATCTATTGATTGGATGAATATTACAGATCCCCTGATAGAGGCCTGGAAAAAGAGGGATGCGTCTGGTAAACGTTTCGTGGTTTTGCTGAACATGAAATCCGACCCGATAATAAACCGCGTCCTCAACTTTCAAAACACTATTACTGTCATGAACTTCCATTGGTTGTGAATGTATATTTAAGACTGTTAAAAATAAGATATTAGCATTATTTATGACAAAAAGTTAGCTCATAGTCTGGGGTATTAAGGTAAATGTTGGCATGGCGTTTGTATTGTAGGAAACACCGAGGAGTCTCGAACCTATGCGAACCTGGTAACCAAGTCGGTTATGGCTTGGAGTTATGAAGCCCAGGCCGAGTGTTTCCACTTGAGAACAGAATCAGCCAGAATCCTCATCACCGACATCTTCTACCAGAGGTTCGTCAATAGTAGGACTTACTACGCGACGAATAGTTGTAAAGTCATCAATTTTGGTATGATTACATGTATTACTTGTAGATATGAGGACAAGGTAGCAGCAGATCCACTCTGGCATGACCTAGATCTTCCCACAGTTATACTACTTATAGAGAAAGTATAAAGGGAATGTTTGTCACAAGCTCACTTGATTGTAATCTATTCATTTTTACCAATACGTGTTCCAAATAAGAAGCTGTGGTTTTCAACATATTGCACACGAGTCAAATAAAGTGACAACTAGAATGACATCATGCAAAAATAAATACTTCAATTTATGAATCAATATAACAATCATGGTCAATATCAATTACTCTCATAAATATATACATGACATTTATGGGTCGATGTACATGTGCCCCTCAGACTATATAGAGATAGATTACACAATGAGGCGGGCTACTTTTTGACATTAGGCATGGGAAAATCCCCCCAAATATATCAACAAGTGTTTAATAAGCACAGACTCTAATCTAAACAGTTACAATAACTTAGTGGCACCTCATTTGTTTCGGTCCTGATGATTGAAAGCTCTCTCAATTCGGAACAGAGTTAATTTCATTTTGGGCCGATTGACAATGTACCATTACCCAAGAAAAGTGCCCGCCTACGCTCATTGGTTGATAATAAAATCAGCATTTTCTTCCAGAAAATAGCGATCTGAGAACGGGTCTATTTGAATTGACGCATATAACACAAATATATGTGTCTCACTCTGCACAAATTGATATAAACATTGGTGTCCATATCGCGTCGGTGGTGTAGCGGTTAGCATGGTTGCCTTCCAAGCAATCGGCGGCCGACACAAGACGTAATTCTCCCAGCAATAACATATGAGTAGTATGAAGCATCCCACTGAGTAGTACAATAAGATTAAACGAGGGTTTCCTTCAAGTCAAGTCTAAGACAAGTGACACTATCCGATATAAGGGATAACACCGAGGTTAGAGCGACATCTACACTGGCCTACATACCCCCATGTCGATTCCGACCTTATATGTTAGAGGGCATCATCATTTTTTGTACATGAATCATTCCAATCTGTGCCATGTCAAATACAAGAGAACTTAACAATGAATCGTATCGATATCGATTAATCCGAATTGTAACAAGCTTATGATAAATGAATAGCGGCCCGTCATTTTTATGTTTATGACTGAATGAATATCACATCTTGTGTATTATTCCTAAAACTGGCCAATTATCTTTTATCTAGACCGTTCTTCCTAGAAGGCTGAACACGCACCACTGAACAAACATACAAGGTAATGGGATCTTGATAGAGGGTGGGCGATGGGTCTTTTTACCGATACAAAAGAAAAACTTTGACATTCTCAGAAGTGTTCATGTTATGATTGTGGCGTGACGTCATGGATTGACCTACATGTGAAGAATGAGGTGGTTGTCAGGTGAGGAACAGGCGTATTTGGGGTCAGGATTGAGTTTCTACGGCGCGATGGTGCTCAACCATTCGCTAATTTAAAGTCACAGATTTTCCTAAATTGCATCAGTACTCGTGTGATCGTGCCTAAGAATGACCGACCAATGTGATTTAGCTTGGGCGTTTCTGCCACAGCCTCAGAAACAGGTAAATATTCCTGATTATGTCACTCTACTTCTGCTGATTAATTTTAATAGAATAAAGCTTTATTCAGACTTTGGCTATTTATCGAATCTTTCATATAATTCAATTTATTTCATATCATCATCATTCTAGGAAGCCCTGAGATACCTCTCAAGAAAGGGGAATCGAGTCACTCCAGAGACTTTGACTGGTAAGTTTTGATTTTAAATTCAAAATTACTGCGTTTATGAATATTTTAACCCCGAATTACATATGTCGATATCTGTGATTAATGTGACAGATTTTACTAATATTTAATAGATTCGACTGACCCCAGAACAATCAGTAAATGTGTGCAGGCGACGTTTTACGCTTATGTGGTTCTCGCGACGGGTGCAACTGTTGCATATGTGTGGTGGATGTTTTATGAGCGGTACCACGTTCAGCAAGAGTTTGGGGATGACACCAAATGGGTTTATCTGGAGTTCCTCCCATGCTGGTGGCACCTGTTCATGACTGT
>JAXGGS010315394.1:0-13759 GCA_035585475.1 Armandia brevis
GGTCATAATTTTTTTATTGGATTTTCAGAAAATTGCCCGGCCCTCCCTATGGGTAAATAATGACTCAACCCTAACGCGGTTCAAATGTCACCTGCAGGATTATTTGGTAAATCTAGATTACGCGTTTTTTGTGGTCTGATTAACATCACTCATGTAACAGTGAAAACCTACTGTGAAATAGAAACAACACGTTTTATACAAGGATATTAGCTGTATCTGGAGAGCAGATTTGCCTGAATGAAGTATTTTGATATTTCAGATGAGGGAGATTAATTATATAATACAGAACGCGACTGATGGCTCGCTGATAATCATTGACGAGCTCGGGAGAGGTGAGTCTCAGATTTAATCCACCATACCGCTTATCACAGATAATCATTGAACTACAGAACTATAGGAAAATCAAAACGGGGTACGCGACAGACGCGCCTAATGGCTAATTGAATACCGCCTTATATCGGATATCTATTATACTACAATATGTCTCAGAGTCCACATAGATCTAGATTTACTTGTACAGACAATGTAGATGAATAGTACTGATCATGTGCCCTTATCATGTATTTATATGATAATAAAACCTTTATGGACATGTAATATTGTAGGTACAAGCACTGACGAAGGAATCGGAATCTGTTTTGCCGTTTGTGAACACATCCTGGAAGTCAAGGTAATTTATAAATAAGTTTGCCCGACATTTTCTAAGATCACTCGCGTTGAGCAGGGATTTGAGTTTATGTGTCTTTATTTCAGTCGTTTACTTTCTTCGCCACCCATTTTGTCGAGTTGACGAATCTTGGCTCGATGTACCCAAATGTAGAAAAGTAAGAATTTTTTGAGTAGTACGGTGACTTTGGTCCTAACTCATAATGAATGAGAAAGATTGCTCAAGTAGTGCGACATATCCTCTATGTAACGGGGTTTTGTAGACCGCAGTTTCCGATAGAACGCGAGTATACTATGTCCCAAAGAACTGAAGTTAGATTAAATCTTTTAATAATCAAAATTGAAAAAATGAATGACTAGTTAATTTATCCCATGATGTAAATCATTTAGTGATGTGTTTAGTGAGAATGTATGTACATGAATGTTCTAGCCCATTTAAAATATCTGAGCGTGTGCTTTTCAGTTACCACTTTGAAGTTCAGAGAAACTTCAGTGACGCGGGACAATGTGAGAAGATAACTTACACCCACGTCATGTCAAAAGGAATAACGCGAGAGAAACATTACGGTAAGTGTTAGATAGACATGTGAGAAGATAACTTACACTCATGTCATGTCTAAAGGAATAACGCGAGAGAAACATTACGGTAAGTGTTAGATAGACATGTGAGAAGATAACTTACACTCATGTAATGTCTAAAGGAATAACGCGAGAGAAACATTACGGTAAGTGTTAGATGGTGATATTTGTAACCTAGTATACAGATACAGTATAGACGCAACTTGTAGGGTGTTTTTGTTTCCTGAAATGCGGATCACTTTATATCGCGAGTCAGACGTGTCCTCCAAACTTCATTTTATATGATAGGAGTTTGTGTCTTATCTCAAAAACGCGTTATAGTGAGCGTCAACTGTATGTCATTATTATCAGTTATACAGCTGGCAGAAGTTACCTGTGATGTTTTGATTATATACTTCTCCTTTTTTTACCAGGTATCCAGCTGGCAGAAGTTAGCACGCTACCCCGGGAGATCGTAGAAGATGCGAAAAAACTGAGCGAGCAACTGGCGGCTCAGAAAAAGGTGAGATATATTTACCTCATCATCTGTCATCTGTGACGTTAACGCGTGTTAAAGTAGCGAGGGCGGAAAGCGATGAGTCATATTCTCATAATATCTCATTCGGGTAGTTATATTAGTCATTACAGCAGACCCTGGTTATAACGCGGTGTTCTTTGTGATGGCAAAATGTTAACCAATTTGGGTTTTCTACTGTTCTCTATAACGCGGGTCCAATGTTGCTTATCCAAATATTGTACAATGTTATAACGCGGTTCACGAGGCCTATCCCATTAATCCGCCTTATATCGTGTGATATCAGATAATTCCCACACCCCTCAAATTATCAGTAACTTTGCGTCTGTCTTTCTCCGTTTTCATTACAGTTACTTGTTAAGTTAGCTACGATTAAGATATTTGGCGCCCGGCAGATTATTAACGTTGTTAATTATTGTTTGATCAGAAATGTCGGGAGATGAGCGAGGAGACGATCAAAGAGCGAGCAGTTTTCCGTCTCGCCAAACGTCTGACACAAGCCGCCACCAACTCCAGGCTGGATACCACAACTCTCAGGGACTATCTCAAAAGTCTCAAGTCCCAGTATTACCACGAGATCAGCTCCCCAACCAGCGTGGAAGAGGAATAAAAAACTGTTAGCTGTTTTCACAGGGAGGGTCTCAACAGTAAAAAGTACCCAAATAACAGAGCTATCGTGCAGTCTCCATGAAACTAGAAAACTTTACATTGAGAGGTGTCCTCAAATATTGATATTATAAACAGGTACATTTAAATCGTTGAAAAAACAATAATGGTTGAAAATGATTAATTTGAAAACTTTCTATATGTACATAGCAATTTATGAGTACTGTGTTCCTTTTTTGATAATATTTATTTTTACCAAAATTATCTTCTGATATAATGAAAATGAAACAGACAAAAAGTTTCTGTAAGTATTAGTTTATTAATGAGTATGAAACAGTATAAATATAGACAGGAGTATTTCAGATGTTGGCAGGTTTCCTGTATAAAATAGCTCATTGTTACCAGGTTATTAATATGTACACATGTATGTATTTACTGTACAGGGTATTGTGTACATATACAGGGTATTGTTTTATTTACACCGTGGTTTAAACACAAGGATGTAATACAGTGTCAGGAAAAGGACGGATGGTTGGTGTAGCTATAATATATGTTAATATATGCACATGACTGTATAAACTATGTACATTTATGTATAGTTAATGTACCTGCTTGTAATTGCATAGATGTAAGCTGACGGTAAGGCAGCTGGGAAGCTCCACAAACTACCCTGTGTTTGTATGTACATGTAAAACGTTAACATGTGACGGGTGTAAAACAGCTAATACTGAATCCCTGTGTCTGCTAAGGTCTCATTATTTCGTATTGAATATTTTGGTTGGATTGGGTAAATGTTGAACACAGAATAAGGTAGATTAATTAGGGAGGTGATATTATCATTGAACTAGTTCACACACTGCACATTTCGACACACCTGTAACATCGCTAATAAAATCATTTTAAATAAAATATAACTAAATCCTAGCCGTTTTTTCTAACATAATTCGATATCTACAACACAAGTTAGCACCAAGACATCAGTGATATCGTACCTACAACCCGACCAATCAGAACAAATCTTACAAGGTCTCAACCAATCCAAGCCTTTCTTACATGGCCACAGAAATGATATAAGATTCTTTAACTAATTTATTCCGGATACTTCTTAATATAATTGAAATTCAATATCCTCCGATTATTACGCCTGCGTTTCAAGGGTACGGTTTCTAGGGAGACCAGTGGACTACGGTTACTACGATGGTTGCCATGGAAACCGGGCTGGTAACCATGATGACAGGATGAAGTTGGGTGTTTAAGCTATCGGCGTCTGTGTATTCTGGGAAGTGACGCACTTCTGGAAGTCGTTCTTGCAGTAGAGTTTGCCTTCGTTCTGGGCATAGTTGTTCAATCTGATGGAATAGAAATAAATGATTTATTATCCTGTGCCCTGTGAATGATAACTAGGTTCATTGTTGAAACGTATATTAGCAGTAATAAGATTACTTGACATCGATGACAGACATTGCACGCACCGTGAATATATTTAAAGGAAATAGGTTCGTAGTAACACGTGTGATATTTAGCAGTTTGATTTAACGATAAGGTATGCGTGCGAACTTCTAGTTATTTATCGACCGTCGTATATAATATATATTTGTATTTTATACGCACGTGACTTTCATGCCGCACTCGACACATTTGAAGCATATTTTGTGGTAGATATTTCCGCCAGCTTCCATCCTCTCAGCGGCGTACACAGACTTTCCGCAAGTCGTGCATTTCTCCTGCACTGGGGCCTGAAAAATTTAATTTAAAAAATTAAATTAAATTAATCATCTAACAACTTGTACATTTCACGTGTATGAATACGTATCTATAGTCGTTATAAATATCAAATTAACTGCATCATTTGTGTAGGAGTTGACATATCGCTGGTGCTATTCTAATCCAGTCAAACCGTAGATTATTAGATTGCATATCGGTAAAATAAATAAAATATGACACATTCTATGAGCTGAGGGAATTTTTCAATGAACCTTAAAGTCAACCTCATCAGCGTAAAACATAGAGAGATGACGTCATGATGGGAATTTCCTGTCACTGCCTTTCATCAGAGAGTTAACCTTGACAGGCGGGTTAACCTTGACCTGCCACCTTTTACCTCAGCTCAGGTAATAACTTCACTAATAACCTGTTTACCTGGGAAATAACTCCCCCTCCCTTCCCCTGTGCAGCGCTACATATGAGATATTAATATAATTCACTGACCTGTCAATCAAACTGACAGCACGCTACCGTTAAGCCACGCCCATTCATATATAATCCCCGATATTATACAGTTTACAGAGATTAATACCGCGACGAGAGATATAAATAGATCCGTGAAAAACGCCCAGCCGCTCTTAATCCGTCTCTATCACATCTCTGTAACCATGGTAACGAGCATCTCACGTGCGTAGTTCAGTGAGGGACGCTGAACGGGTTCGGGGAGGAAGGTCACGCGAGAATGCCGGCAGGAGTTCGGAGTAAACAAGACTGTAAAATAAACTGTTTGTCGCTCTCGCATCGCTCCCATTTACCACTGAGCTTTCGGGGATCAGGCCTACGCACGGCACAGGAAAAAAGTCTTAGTCTGGTTTCACACACTGATTCATGTTCTCTGCTGCCTGAATTCCTGGAGTCCGAGAGTGTAAACCGCGCCTGTTTCTCTTACTCAGTCCGCGTTTACCAGCTCAGAAAACAAGAACATTCAGGTATTCACGAGGGTGGGTTGCAGAGAATGCCGCGGTTTTCTCAGGTCTGGCCATGGGAGGTAACAGGGAAAATACCGGTGAGGGAATTCAGGAGGCCAGATGACATGCGGCGAGGAAGGAGTTTTATAATTCATTCTCTCAGTCCCAAGCGACAGGAGAGAAAGAAACGTGACAGCCAAAGATAACATAGAACCCTATACCTGTGGAAACTACAATAAACGCAGTACCCATGGCAACTGATAGTAAAGATCTAGTGACGTCTATCCTCAGATAACCGCTATAACGTTATTTCTGGACTTTATAACCGAGATTTCTAGGAACGAAAGTGTTTGCTCAAGACGTTGCTAGCAAATTTTACTTCTTAAAATGAGATGCTCTTTTATTTTGTCGTACAGGTTACATAAAGCTGATTATCAGTTATAACATCATATCTCTGGTAAATTAAGCTACGGGCTAAAGTCACCTCATTTTCCAGGTCATCATCAAGATGTAAATTTAAAGGATCAACTGTTTCTCTTGGTCTAGGTCTCTGTTCGAGGTTAATCCCCAGATATGTACGTGTATTTACGTAGTGATGTTAGGCTGGTGTTTAATGATTCGTTTCACGTTCTGTATAACACCAGAAACACCAGCAACTCAGCCAATGTTTATTTCTCCATCCTTCCCCTGTTAATAAGGAGAAGTTATCTCTCGTAGCTTCTGGTATCTGCAGCTTGCGATTCCGAGAATTCCTGGAAACAGCTGGCAACACACAGACTGTAGCCAAAGTAACTGTATAGGAGCCTGCCCAGATAAGTTTTATCTGTGGACGCCTTGAATCTACCGATATCTGCCAGGGATCGATTAAATGGTTGAAGAAAAAGCAGAGGCGAGAGTAATCGTGAGTGAGATAAGGGGAAATTGATATCAATCAACATATTTATTTAGGAATGATTAGGGTTTGATGATTAAGTACTCATATCAGGAAATCCGTGCGCGTATGCAAGTAGCTCGCACTTGAATTCTTAAACCGAGCTCTAAATGCTTCAGAAACGATTCTAGATGTCCTCGAAGTTACGAGTTCACACTGGCCACTCACTCTCTTCGTTAATCTCAATACATCATGGTGGAATGTGCAGGTACAAACCGTCCATTGATGGATGCGGGGTGGTGGGTGTACCGATACATTATGCGCAGATGAGTGCACTGGTGTGTGTTATACATTTCTCCAGTCATCCGCCCACAACCTCAGATAAACACGAGGCTATATTTTACCTCTGACCTTCTCGCAGACGCCAGGAATAGAACTTCTGTAAGTCAAGGTCAAACAGAGATAATCTGCTTAAATCTAGTAAACAGTTCCGCCGGGTGATGTTTGTGACTTAATGCTGATTATCAGTTAGTTTGTTTATCCGGTATCGGTTTGGTAATCACGATGTAAGGCACTCAGGATTACATCTTATCCTGTCCAAACTCTCGAAGATTCAAGTTGATTTTGGGTGTGCCAATTATGCGAATGTTACTAGTGTTTTAGTACTATAAGATATTCAGGTGATTAAACAACACAATACCCAGGTAATCCAGGCCATCGAACGAGTGATTATGGAATCAGTCACTTAATAAACGCCATCTGCGCCGATACATCGGACACTTCTCCTCGCGCGAATCATCGATGGAAAATCTAGTTATTTTTTAAAAGAAAGTCTAGATGTAGGATTTCTATTCAGGCGTTTAGTGGTGTGGTCATCATGGCATACGCGCGTGTAACAGGATAGGTAGTCAGACTGATCAATTAGTGAGAAAACCTGCCCCTGGACTTGGAGAGGTGGCCAGGGTAAACACTAACTCACCAACCCCTGTCTGCGCCCTCCGGCACCACAACACAATCAGGCGATAATTAGGGTCAGATGGAAACAAAGTGAGTGATAATAAGAGATCATGACCGCTAGCAAAGGTAATTACAGAGACATATGTCGCGGATATTATACACATAAGTGTTGATATACAGTAGAACCTCGCTATAAAGCGATTGCCTATAACTCGTTTTTCAATCTAACGCGATCTCCTATGTCCACCAATTTATTATTTTGTTCGACATAATAAGGTTATAAATATCAGACATTGGAACACATGGCTGCTCTAAATAACGCGGGTTTAGGGCCTATCCCCCGCTACACGCGTTATACAGAGAGTCAGTTGTACAAGCCTGCGTGTCACACGACAAACCCACCCGGGGACATAACAGCGCGGGTAATTTATGTTTTACTAATTACAGTGCACATAAACACTGTCGCCAGCTACAGGCTCGAGCATGTGTGGTATCCAGCTCCAAGTCGGTAAAACGGTAAAAAACTCACCCATGGACATATACCAGGGAACCAAGAATAACTAGCGGTAGATGTATCTGTTTTTAAATTGTTTGTGATGTACCGCTGGGTTAGCTGACAGTTTTTACATCGGCGTGTTAAGGTTAGGTGCGTTAACCGATAAACAATAAACTTGTTGTGCTTTTTAGGCTTTGTGAAATAATCTGAGCGGAGCAGGAGGATCACATCAAACATAACGAATGGTGATTACCTAGTCCATAAAAATCCGCATAATTGAATATCAAGAATCTACATCAGCAGAGCAGAACAGTATGCTGTTATGCCCGTCATCTTCAATGAGGCAAATCAAATCAGGAATGTTGCACATAATTACGCTGGTAGAAATCAGAAAAGTGATAACCATAAAACAGCGCCTGTTATGCAAAAATGCGTTCAATTCTAGCGGTGTTTGTGAGATGCGGTCCATTTAGAAAGTTTGCGGTCGAATAAAATCACATGTAATTAATTTATACGGCACCCGCGTTACGTTGATCCCCGGCACTCTCCCTTGTTTGTACACAAACTTTGTGGTTGGTTTAGGGTGCTGTTTATTTAATCACAGATAGTTGCTCTACCCCTAGGGGGTCCCGGTAGCCTCGTTAACCCCCTGATGGTAGCGATGATAGCCGGGGGTGATGAGCTCGGGACTAGGTGATGAGAGGCTCACGGGCAGTTACCTGATGTAGGTGGTCAGGCTAGCGACACCACTGGGGCTCATCAAAGCTAATTAAGCCAGGTGTATATACCGTGGTTACCTGTGAGTGCGGGCTGATTGGGGCTCATGTGGTGGACCAACAGGATAGGCGGGGAGTGAATTAAATGTCCAGTGACCAGGTATGTGGGGGTATATCAGCATGTGGTGGTCCCGGGTCAGTGGTACCGGGGCATTAGTCGTGGGCGGTTTCCAGCTCCCTTTCCTCCACCTGATAGAGATAAATGTGCTCCTCATCAATTGATGACTCAGCTATCGGTGGTCAGTTTCAGAATGAGTCGGGCGCCCCGTGTTCTTTAGCTCTGGGTCATTGAGCTATATGCCGGCATTTACTACAGTAACTGCAAACCGTTAGATAACAGCTCAATTAATGTATGACGAATATAGAAATCCGGAGAGACAACACATGTAGAGTTGCTGGTCGGTTTTAATCAGCCGGTCCAGTTCGACAAGAAGATGTAAACTATATGATGGGCTGATGATTATTAAAAGATGGGCGTGGCTCCCTCCTTCCCTGCCTTAGGGCCCTCTGTCTCCCCCCACGGTGCCGGGAGATGCACTGGGACATGTACCATGTACATGTACGTGTGTTTAATTATAACTGAGGTGTTGCGATGATTGATGGCTCTGACAGTGAAAGGTTTAAGTTCTCCAGCAGCCGTCCTTTCATGTCTAAACGCCTAGACTCAACTAACAGTAGTTACTTAAGCTCTCCTGGGTGTGGCTCCTGGTTCCTCTCGCCATTGCCCGACACATCAACAACTACTGCCACAAGAAAATATAAATGTAAATGATGCGGTTGATGTATATCCTCATGAAAACTCAATAATCATTGGACTCCACAACAACATTGGGTTAAACATATGAACGCCTCACACAATTTACCCTTGCTCTTGTATTTTGTGCGATACTAAAAGTTCTAGATATAATTTTGGGTAGTTAAACGATTGATTGCCGCAACTAACTACGAGGTTTTGATGGTTGCCGCCCAGAAAATACTTGGCCAGTCAAGAGACGGCGCCTGTGTAAATGAATCAAGAACCAGAGAAAGTTAATATCCGTAGGCGTTTTAGGTCGGGAGGCAGAGGATGAATGGAAGTTATTAAACTCAGCATGCTGCTGAAGCTGGTGAGCAGCGGTATCAGTGGTACGGGAGGAATATTAACCCAGCAGCCACTGACACCGGGACTCATAGAAGCGGTGTAACCAGAGATGAGGCGTGATGCTTTACTGATGTCGGGAGATGGAGGAGGGAGTGGCCTGCCTCTCTCTCTCCGTGTATACCAGGAAACTCCCAGTGTTCAGTATCTCCATCTCTGCCTGCGTGCGTCATCTACGTCCTCAGCAGCCGCAAACCGCGTTTTTTTATACCGCTAAAGATAGCCGCGTAAAAACAATTCCTGGCGCGGTGCGGCCTGAGCGTGTTTCAGAGCTGAGGGTTTCCTGGCTACTACCGTATTCTCTCTTATATTAACGACGCTCCAATTTAAGCCGCAGCTCCAATTTTTATTCTTAAAAATTTAATGTTTTTTATCGTGTACTTTGAAATCATCTATGACGTGTACATATCTAATCAAAACGTCTAGATTACGACATATCCTCTATTCTTTGCATTTAATCAATCCAAAATATTATCCTGACAATCAAATTATTTGCGGCTTAAATGAGAGAACATGCGGTAGTTTTCCTGGCTGTGGGAGCGCGCTCCTCTAACTGCTGAGCACACCATACTCTAGTTATCTGTTACTAACAGTGCTTCAGATGGGGCTGCTCCTCTAACTGCTGAGCACACTGTACTCTAGTTATCTGTTACTAACAGTGCTTCAGATGGGAGGGTTCCTGATATACATACACACAGAGGCGGCTTGTTTATCGTGTTTGTTCTCTCTCTCTCAGCCGACAGATTACAAACTCCGGTAATAACCAGAGCGCGCGGGCACTCCACTGATACCGCGGTTTGTTTATCCTAATCTCACTCTAATCCACGGGATAATCGCGGGTTAATCCCGAGTTCCCAGCTCCTGGTTTCCTGGTGCGAGGCGATTGAAATATTCCAGGAACACAAGCTTACAAAGGTGAACGGTTAGAAAATCTGTTGCATCAACTTCCCATAAAGTTTCGCCTGAAAATCCCCAGCCGCAAATCACCTTCTGCTTGTATTAACCTGGTTATATGTAACAGATGAGTTGACCTTTAGGTAATCCTCTAGATCTGATACAGCCAGGATACTGGCAGCCAGTCAGGACAGGACAGGATAGGTACTGGTTACCTTAGCGCACTCTCCATGACCTTACCTGAACTACAGCGTCCGTACCGAGAGAGGAAACACATGCTGGACATTGGTCAAATTCTCCTCTAACGCTTTGCGTATAATTAGGTGTGGAAAAGATGAGGGGGAACAGCGACGGTGAAGTATCAATGAAACGTATACAGCCCTGGAGTGGATGGTGTTAACGAGCGTAAGCACCCACACTGACCTTATGTCAAATTACATTTTATTAGGGCAGAGTAGTTTAACTTACTGAAGATTATAATTACATCGTATTTTCTGGGTAGGTAGGCAATATATATGCATTGCTATTCAGATATATGTAAATATACATGTAAATATATATATAAAAACTGAGGGTGTATATTTCACGTTCATGCCAGTTGGGTGGGACATTGTATTGTTATACGTCCGCACAGTGTTCTGTTTTATCTAGATGTGTGAACATACCATATATCACAGCCGATAGATCCGACAAGAATAGGTTGTAAAGTTATACAGCTATATATACAGTGTACAGTATAGCCGCAAACATCTGATATATACTGTAATGTGCAGCTATATACTGCATTATTATCAAGCCTCAGGCCAGGGACAACTTAAAACACTTGTAACTCTGGTCACTGATACCAACAACAAACAGTTTGTTTACACCGGTAAGCGTAAACAATGTGTTACATATGTCATAAACTAAAAGGGGATCTGTTCAACGGAAAATATTCATTACTCAGCTAACCTTCAACTATATATCCGAGGCTGATAAAGATCAAGACATAGAATAAAGGGATGTCTGTTCTATCTAACATGAATTTTTATAGACTGTGTAAAAAAGTATATCCACAACCGACAGAACTAAATCATATTTACACATGTATAGTACGCATGTACATGTATGTGCTAGTTAATACTGTATACATGTCTAGTGTTACCGGGAAGTTAACATCGTCTGGTTATTGTATTGTACTGTCTCGTGTGAGCACCGGCTAATTAGTGCATAAATATAGCGTGTTTATAGTATAACACGATATCACGATATAGTAGATTCACTGGCAAACGTGAATAGAATAGGACAAGCCCATCCATTTACGCTACATGAACTTAATAGTTTATCAAATTCTAGCCAGTATTCATAAACATTTCCCGCTATTAAAGTCTTCACCCAATCAAAACATTGGATGCGAAAACACATATTGCACGAACCCAATAGATGAAATAGAAGAATAGATAAATCTCGTATATTTAATAGAAATATACGTGATGATTATCGACCAAAGGAGTCGCCCGTTGTATCGTTATATAGTAGATGTTGGATGTAACGCGGCAAGCGTGGGACAGACCTATAAATTACAATGTATATATGCCTATGGCTGATCTTTGATCCGCGTTATATAGACCAAATAAACACCGAATCGGGAGACACGATAGACCCGCGTTACATCCAAAATCGCAAGTATGTCGAATCGAGTTATACCGATCATCTACAGTAAAATCACGATCAGGCACTGTGAAATTAAATCATCACTATATGTGATTGGAATAAATCCATCATCTCATTCAAGTCGCCGGGCGGGAATCTGCTTAATAATTCATGGTAGCTCGACCGTGGTATCCAGGTGAATATAATGCGCTATAAATGCGCTATAAATGCGTTACAAATACGCGATTAATGCGCTGGGATGCGGCCAGAGTTTTACCCGAGTAACCGAGAGGGGGAGTGATCTAACATTCCGCGGCGGGTGATGCTGGTGATGACGGGATGAGTGATGGGCGCAGCGTCTGTCGGAGGTGTTAGAGGTCACTTCAAGGTGACGTGGATTTATAACGCGAGTAGCTTGTTTGTAGCGGATTTCTGTGACCGCGGGAGTTCGCCAGTAAATCTTACCATTGATAAATCACACGCATACACAGGTAACACGGCATCTTTATACCTGTATGTGTGCATCACCAATAACAACGCATAAATCACCGAGAGACGCTTAACGCCCGCCGCAAAGCTGAGGAGTTACTATAGTAACCGCCGCAGCTTCAGCAGCAATTTACACCGGTCACGAGCGAGAACAGAAATATGTCGGACGTCCGGTAAATAAAAAGCGACAATTTCCTTTTGAATTAAACTCAACAAGCTGAGAAGATTTAAATTAGACCTTAAATTAAATTGTATTCAAGAGAATTGACAGTGAGAAATGTATGTGTTTCTATCTTACCTTGAATGGCATGTTTGATAATTATGTGGATATTGCACGAGTTCCCGTTGTTAAATCCTTGTGGCTGTGGCGGTGACTTGAGACTGAAGCGCGATCATGAGATACAGGAACATTTAATGGGGCGAACATGATTTCACTTAAGTACCGTGTGCATATTCTGCACACGACACTTTCCAACAAATCTAGTTACAGCACGCCCGTCCATGTAGAATTAGCTTATTGTTAGTAGTACATGTAGGTGCCATCGGTAAGTAGTAGACATTGACAATGCTGCAGGACCTACCTCCGTATACTACTCCACATACATATACGTTGGTCGTAGATATTAGTTCAGACCAGATATATCAGGTATAGACGGCGGTCTGTTAGTAGTACGCCGTACAGGTTATTCGGCTTGCGCGGCCGTACAGTATAAAATTCATATAATAAACTGCTACAATTATGACGTCTTTTCAATGTCAGGCCATCAGAAGATCAAGCGATTATGAGGTTTCTTGGGAGGGGGGGGGGGGGGGGGGGTTAGTTAGACGAGAAATGGTAAGGGTGTGACCGTGGGTTCCTAGGGTTACCTAGCACAAGGGGTATACATGTATGTGGCCAATGTTGCACTTTTATTCGGGGTTCCGCAGCTCACATTTGCAGGATTTTGTCAGGTTCCCATATCATTTGTACCCCGAAATTCGCTAACCCAGAAAGGACTAGTTCATCTGACCCTGAATATGAATGAAATTCCGATTATCTTAACCCTATAATTTTCATATTCCACCTCACCTTAACCCAGAAAGCTGCGGCTAGTCGGGTCCACACTAGCCCCAAAATAAAGTCGCGGGTAGAGCTGTTTAATGTCAAAAGTTCCTTCTTTCCGAGCGACTAGCTGCACGACTACCTTTCTTCTCAAAGGGTAATTACAAAATCATAGAATCAATTGACAAAGGCGCATGCACGTGAAATTCCGAACCTTATCAATGGGGTTCAGCTTTACTTATTAATCTTTGTGAACATTGGTGTGAAACCAACGATTCGCCTCAAGGAATATCAATCGCTCACCAGTAACTTCTGTGTGCCTCTTACTTCTTATATATTGATGCCTCAGGTGCCTGCACAGGTTTATTTGATTTAAGAAAGTACTCAGGAGGGGAACGATTAGTGTCAGGGAGGTCGACAATATATC
>JAXGGS010315505.1:0-10656 GCA_035585475.1 Armandia brevis
TAGCATGTTTTTTGTTGCTTTAAACATTCAAATTTATATGTTTATAAGTCCCCCCCCCCCCCCCCCCTTAAATCCAAAATGTCCCCCATTACGAAGACGAAGCCTCATGTCGTGTAATTGTCCAGATTTACGTAGGCGACTTAAAATAGCGATCTTCAAAATTAACCTAGCAATTGCTTTGTTTGGATTAACTTTTACAATTTATGGTAGTTATTTTTAAATTTGAGCGAACAATTATATTGGCTAAGATTGGCTTGAATAATGATAATTGAATCTCAGTAACGTACAAAATATGATTTATATCCGGCAAACACTGCGTTGAGATCCTAAACACGGCAAATTGAACAAGCTTCATTTGGTGAAACGATACTTAAACGACTTCCCATTTTCTTCAAAAGATTCCAACTGTCGTCATCGACGTGTGCTAATATAGATTTAAACTCACCACACAATGTTTTGACACTTATCTTAGAAAATTAATCATGATTAAGCCCTCCCCCGCTATATGTTAGCGTTGCTTTATTATCATATCAGATATTATGGAGTTAGATGTTCACATTTTTACTTTCGTTTTGAGCTAACCACAATCACAGGCTTCAGCAAATCCACGTTTTGGTTTACGTACATGTATGTGTTTAAGACAGAATAGATTAAATATAACTGTTGTTAAGCTTAGTACGTGCTTAATTTAGTTAGCAATGCGTTAAAAGTTGGTAAATTGATGCGTTGAAAATAACCAGGCTACACTTTAGACTGGCTTTATTAACGAGTTTCAGATTTAAATTAAGGTTATTACTAATTCAAGTTCGCTTTAGACGTTGGAAAGAAGCATTTAAACATGTGTCAAATTCAGCTCTAACAGATTGGCTTCATCGGGTTTATATTTAGATCTTATTTCTAGACGATAAACAGGAAAGTAATTGTTGAAAACGCCGCGATTTTTTAATTATGTCCCTCGCGCTGCAGTAGAATCTTACTATTTGACCCTCGCCGGAAAGATATTTTTTAAAGCGCTTAGACCCACCAAGTGAATACTTCGAGGAAGCAGTGTGGCCTCATATAAAAGCTGAGTTGATGTATGTCCTCAATCCTGCCTGTAGGGTAATACGTCTCTGACCGGTAGATTTTCTCGTTCAGGGCCAGAACGCGATGATGCATGGGCTGAACCAGTCACAGAGAGCCCTTCTGGGAACGATCGACACAGGTCTCTCTTCAGTCGGCAAGGCAGAGAGCGAGCTAGAGAAGAAGGCAGAGCTTCCACCGCTCGGGTCAGATCCGGTGAGTATTTCAATTCTATTCATCTAATTTACTCTCGGCTCGAAATGCAGCCACAGGTCCTCGTTCTATGCTAATGCCACAAGCATGTACGTATCAGATTTAGTAGACCTATTCAATAATTAGATACGTATTGGTAGACTGTTCGAATGTGAGTAGCGTTTTATATTTTCCTTGATTACATTCTGTATCTAAGTAATATCCGACTACGAGCACATTTTGTGGTATTCCTATTTTATTTTTACCTCTGTTAAATGAGCTATGCAATAACGGAGGCGTACTAAACCTAACTGTATCTTCGCTTTATCGAGTCCTCGGTCATTGTATCTGTGTATCTAATATTAGAAGAAGACCGGTCAGTTGAACCCGTTTCTTGTGTTTTATTCAGGCCTCAGTGAAGTGGAAGGAGAGCACGAGAGACATGTCCAAGCAGAAGGTCGGTTCTCAGCTGTCCGCCATGAACGCCGCCACAGCCCAGGTGGTCACCCTGACCTCTGGCGGCGATGACGAGACAGATTTTACCGCCGTTGGATCTGCCGTACAAACGATGTAAGCCATCTTATTCTCCTTACACCCCGTTCACAGCGCGTGATTTACCTGTGGAATACGAGCGTGCCGGTTTTCATATCGTCTGGACAACGCTCGGCCATAGTCATCCATATATCACACAAATGTGATTACCTCTTACACGGTATACACGTAATCGTTCTCATGCTCGCCTGCTCGCCTGATTATGCATACATAGAGAAAATAGGAGGGAAAATACATCGTTAAATATTCTGGCGAGGTTGGGTAACCGATGTATGAGCCACTAGATAGGTGTACGTTAATTAATGTAATTAACGGGGAAGGTGTTTTTCTCGTTGCTCACTAGATGATAGATTGGGAGGTAATCCATCATGGCTGACAGCTTCGCTTAGCCAGTATTCCCAAGTAATCTCTTTTGGGTAAAACAGATCTTCACCAAACTGCCTTAGATTCCCGCCAAGAGCACCTAGTCGCCTGCTGCAGCCTTTTCCTGCTACTCGCCATATTCTCTCATGTCGTCTGCTCCAGTCTTATGCAGCTGCAATCCCGCCCTTCACCTTTACCCCCTCCCTCGTCACATTTCCTACATATTTCCCCTCCTCTCCCCTGTCCCTCCTTGGAGTACATTCCCTACATGCCTCTCCACCTTCTCGGCTTTTTATAGCAGTATCCCCTTTCTTCGTCGCACTTTTTATTGCGCACTCCCCGTGCCCTCTTTGCCGCTTTCCCCTCTAGCTAAACCTTAAAGCGAGCAGTCCCAGATTGGGAATCAAGCTCCACTTGAGTTGTTCTTGAATTCGAGAGTGCCGGCGTTTGGCAGGTCGCGTATTAAACTTTGAGGGGGTGTGGCTGGGGAAGACGAGTCGAGGTTGATCCAGCCTTGGCTCGATATTGCTCCAGACTTAGACGAGTTTGGATGCAACTTAAACTGGGGATTGACTGGTCTCTGGCCCTGAGTCCGGGACGGGGGCTAAGCCGTCGCACCAAGAGGGGGTTGTGACTCATCGAGGGACAAAATTAGGGGCGAATCTGTCTGAATCTTGCGTAATTTCCCCATAATGATTGTCTGGAGGAATATTCTTTGCCGTCTGACAAACCAACCAGATAATGTAACAAGGGTTGTCCCGACAAATCCCATTCAAACTTCTCGCCTGACAAACTCTCCATGTAAAAACCGAGAGGAGACTCGCTTGAAATGGGCTGTTTCGATAGCCATCTTGTTGTATTAGACTGGCATAGTCACTTGGGCTGTTCCAGTTTGGGTTGGTGTGCACTAGTCTGTCCCCGGGGCCCCTGTCCCCCCATGCCCCAGCCCCGCCTGCCGCGTGTCTGGGTGAGACTCGGCCTTGTGTGGGGTGGAGCAGCCCTCCTGCTGCCTTGATGTATGGTGGGACGGTGGTTTTGGGGAGACAGGCCGGCGCCGGCGTGGTGAGGCTCCACCAAACCCCCTCCTTCTCCTCCTCGATCGGCCGCCCGACCATGCAATTGTATCCCGCCAATTTAACCCCTCAGCGCTCGACGCGTAAATAACACCAATGCTCCTGTCATTCTGGAATGGGCCAGAGTCAGTTTTATCATTTCTTAATTCACAAGTAAACCCCCATTCCCGCCTGGGTATTAGACATTTACTGTGCAAATAGGGATGTCAGGGGTGCGCATACATCTTGTCAACCATCACCATCGCCGGATGATGCTTCCCGCTCGCCAGTGCGATGCGCAAAATGGCAGCTGATACTCCGACATTGATTCCGTGCGCGGATATTGCGCTCTATTCATCAAATTTCACGCGTGCTCAATCCCTCCAACTATAAATATCCATAACCACGATCTTATTATGCGCCTCCCTATGGCATACGTCTCAATCGTGACGCTATACAAGCGTCTTAGCCGTATTGTCGGTGCTCGAGGCTCTCCGCAATCCCATTGTGTTCGCGCATCCTGATTGAGTTTGTGGTTTCTTTCAGCTCGTCCAACATCAACGAGTTCTCCAAAGATGTTAAGATGCTGGCCGCCCTCGAGGAGGAGGAGAACGACGGAGACAAGCTCATGGACGCTGCCAGGCGACTGGCCGGTGCCTTCACCAACCTGCTTAAGGCGGCGCAACCCGGAACACAAGAGGTAGGTTAACTCAGATTTACTCGCATCTCGCGTTAGATGTCGAGCATTTTTCGTGCATCAGATGATCGTATGTTTGTTTCTGTGGTAATGAGTAGATCGTTGAATTTCAGGGGGGTGTTGAAGGAGGGGATGATGATGTAGGTTCTAATATAGATGCATTTAATTTAATATCGCCTCTTATATCGGAGCATGGCCTCGATTAATGTGATAGTCCTTCAGTTAATGATAGTAATTATCAACTGTCGCTTTTAGGTACTGCATTATAAGAATCAACTCTGGATTCGCATGTATAGCTGAATTTTAAGCAACGTGTAATGTCGATTATTGGAGAACTCACAATTGAAAAGTATAGCATGTAAGAATTTAAAAGGCTATAACCTATTTAATTTTACGACATTATAGAGAAAAAACGTTTTCGTGTGCTCTGACAAAATGATATAATTTCAATTCGAGTACATTGTTTGTCATTCAGGAGCCCAGACCAGTAAGAACATTTGTGTGACCCACTTGCTGTGTATGAGCATTTGACAAATTTCGGCAGGAGCATGGCCGACTCCAATTTCAGACAATTTGTAACTCGACGGTCCCACACGTTTGACAAAAGCTTCTCTAGCCGAGTGCCCCATGCCCACCAGCAAGTCTTAACCTCATAATGGATTCTCTCAAGGGCACACCCTCCCGCGGGGCTCGCATTGCGAACCCTTGATGAGAATCCTGATGCAATAATGTAATAACCGTAGAGCGATAACTTTTGCTAATGTTTGCTTTCTCTCACGCACTCTGCATGCAGCATATGGATGCTACGACCAAATTTGTAAGTATTGTTCAGAGCACTCACACAATCGTACACTGTAAATGCACTAACACCATGCCCTTTATCTGTGTCCACTATACCACATACATATATTATTCATAGCGTTAATATGGACTATTATTGACACTGTAGTTAGAGGCTATCTTGAAAAGCATGCTAATTTGTGCGCAGTCAGGGCTTATCTGACCTCTGCACATCATTTATTCATCACAAAAACAGGTTTTTACCTACAGAAGGCTTTGGCTTATTTGAGTTCCATCATTTTGGTTTCATTTGATTTGTTTTCCTCTGTATCTTTTTCGCCCTAAAACAACACACAACGTCACTAAACCCCATAGCTTTAACCACTCCCATTAAAGTTCATCTATTAGAAAATGCAGAAATCATGTGTATAGAACTGCGAGATAAATATTTCCTCATATGTACATAGACATTCAGCCACTCGGCAAACACTTTGTAGATAAGGTCAAACGCACATGTAGCCCGTTAATATGATACAGAGTAATTCGAGGGCGCGTCTGCTTCCCCCAGTAAGCGCCTTATATATGCATGAAACTGTTCATTTTCCCTCGCTCATTCAGACTCGCGAATTCCATCACGTAGAGAAACGATGGTCATTGGATTAGAAACTTTTCACTTCCCTCGGGTTATTCGTTATTATACAGTTACTCGGCATTTCCATACACCGCCGACGATGCGAGGAATGTTGTAATAATGATTTTTGTCGCGATCACCCCAGTAACATTTTGTCTGTGTTCCCGTCATTGCAGCCGCGCCAGAACCTGTTGAACGCCGCCAGCAAGATCGGCGAGGCGAGCACGGACATCATGCGGCGTGTCGAGGACGAGGGGGAGATCGACAGGAGCTTCCAGGTACGAACCATTTCCTTCCTCTTGTTAGTTTACAACAATTGCTCGGACGTTATATTGGAGTTCTCTCTCTCTCTAACCTAACAACATGAATTCTTCACCTCGTCTGGTGCATCTTATTCTGAGCATGTCGAGTTCTTATTGAAGAAGAATAAGGATGTAGTAGACAGTTAATATGTGTTACTTGTTATTTGTAACTTGTAAATTGTACATTGAACTAACCATTGTACATTTTAATTAATCATGAAACCGAGTGAAGACCGAAACGTTCTCAGGTTATGAACACGAATGTTTTAAATCACATTTTACCGACTAGATAATATAGTTCTCGTCTTGTCTCATACTCACCAACATGTACCTCACTCAATTTACTAGCCTTTCATGGAAGAAATAGTGAGTAAACCGTCCGTAATTATACCGTGTTTATTTTTAATATGTGTATTTATACCACTAAAACTCAACTTTACTGTCATCATCACACTGTAGAAGTGCTATCTAATACACTTGGTTTTCAATCGGCATGACGCTATTAAAAGATGACGCCTACGTGCCGTTAACTTTTGTTCATTGTAGTCCGCTTGTTTTAGTCGCGTCATTGACGTGTTAATGTCGTTCATTTGTAAACTTGTCTCGCTATAGCTGATGAATTTCGAGTTTTATTCGGATCCGCATTGTGTGTGCCGCTTCATACCAATTTGTTGAGTGTATCTTATTGGACGGCGGCCTGTGATGCTATACGCTCATAAGTGCACAAGTAATTCGATAACCATTGCATTCTGGTCAATTCACGTGGCTTAATATAATGTAATGTAATTAGGCAGCGGGCACCTTATGAAATGTGAAAGAGCCCAAAGTGGGGGTTGTTTCGCGTCACCCAGCCCATGAATATATGAGTAGTGCCCGTGCCTGCATGATTTCCCTGTCTCAGCAGCCGTGATGCACAGGACATCCACCCCATAACGCTTCACTGACGTGTGAGCCCCACCCGGCTCTCTAATATTGTGTTTATCAGCTTATCTGCTTTAATGTGTGCCACATAAAGGAGGGGAAAGCAGCACAGGCATCATGGGTTATCAATCTCCCAGTGTCTTTCATACGCAAATTTCCTTTTATGTTCGAGCACAATTTGGTAATGAGTCACCAGAAATAAGGTTTGCATGCTAGCTCAGTGTTTAGTCGTACACGTTACAATACCACAGTAGTAGAGCGGCGTTTCTAGTTAGCTCGCCCCCATTCACCGTAACAATTATCACAATGCCCACTTTCCATCAGCCCCGGCTGGGGGACATTAGCTCATCAGTGTGACCACGTGTAAGATACCCGATGCATAATCAGGCGGATTGTGTGACAAGTTCCGCGCGCTAGTGACTGACTCGTATCGCTGTCTCTCTCTCTGCAGGACACATTGCTGGCTCTGGCCAAGGCGGTGGCCAACGCGACCGCGGCTCTCGTGCTGAAGGCGAAGGGTGTGGCGAGCCAGTCGGGCACCCAGGCGGACCAGAACCGTGTGATTGGCTCAGCCACCCAGTGTGCCCTCGCCACCTCGCAGCTCGTCGCCTGTACAAAGGTAAAACTGCTTTCTTCTTAATTACACCCGCCCGCCCTCATTCAGGCATTATTACAACCCGCCGTAGCATCGGTGATATCTTCTGATGCCAATTAGCTCCGGCGGAATATCGCTATTAATCATTGACGTCTGACGTGTGTACCTTCAGCATCTGTGCGTTAGTTACTGTTAGTTACACCACCGGCGTCACCTCGATCGTGTGTATTAATCCTGTGACTTTTATCTTTTTTTATGACATTAGGTTGTCGCGCCGACGATACAGAACCCCGCCTGTCAGGAACAACTTGTGGAGGCGGCTAAACATGTGGCTAAGAGCGTGGACGGAGTGGTGGGCACTGCGCAGGTACTCTACCCTATATATCCATCACACTTATCCACCGTCCCTCGCCCAACTCACGAGTAATTCCTCTCCCCTCTGTCGCTGATTCGCCCAGCTTCTCCGGCTGATTGCATGATTATTTTACAGAGCGTTTGCGGGGACGAGCAGAGTCTGTCGGACCTGGGCGCCGCCGCCACCACCGTCACCAAGGCGCTCAACGATCTCCTGCAGCACATTAAAACTGGCAGCGGGAGGGACACGGAGGTGCGGGAGGTAGACACCATCCTGACAGCCACCGACCGCCTCTTCTCCAGCATGGGAGACACGCCAGAGATGGTGAAACAGGCTAAAGTTCTCGCACAGGTTAGTTCGCGTTACAATATAACAATACAGTTGGACTTGTGTGTGTGGTCACTTTTACTTGCTACCTACAGTGGCCACCCATGTAAATTGCGGCCTTTTCCAACCAAAACTGTACCAGGTTCCACTGTAGAGCTGTCTCATCCTGAGTCATTTCACACCGTCAACTGATTTAATCTTTCTATGACTAAGTTATTACATTTTCCTCGTCAACTTTTCAGGCGACATCACAGCTTGTTAACGCCTTAAAGTCGGAGGCTGAGACGCAGAATGATTCAGACCAACAGAAGAAACTATTGGCCGCCGCCAAGATGCTGGCTGACGCCACAGCCAGGATGGTAGAAGCAGCAAAGGTACGAGTGATTTTTCTAGTGTGAATCTGAGTCTGAGTTATAACTGTCTGTGTGAATGACCGGAGTGTGTGTGTTGTTAACTATGACTCAGGGCTGTATCTGTAACCACCACAGCACCTCTCACATCCTGTGAGCCATGCCACAGCAACTGGATACCCAGATATGCCAGGCCTAATTTCACCACCCCTTAAGGTGATAAAAGTAATTGTGATAATATCACGGTAACTAAAGTAACAGTGAATTCACACGCTCTCTCGAAGATTACTCGGTGACAAGACTAAATGACGCCGCACAATTACACACAAACCGTGCACATCCTGCAACCTGCATGATATTATTAATTACCAGCCACTTAAAAAGTCGACAAGAAATGTATCATTGTTAGATTGCTTGTCAGTCATTTTTGAACAATTACCGAACATAATTGTGTCGCCATCATGAACACCACGGGAGCATCACTTCGTGGAAGAGGCAGACTTTTATCAGCTTTTGGTGGAAATAGTAAGTCATTCTTATATACATTTGTTAACGCATATAGCTGGAAAATATTCTTTGAAGCTCATGTTATGTATAATAAAACAACGTATTATTGACAGACATTGAAGTCGATCTTAACAAGATTAAAGATAGATAGAAGAGATGTATCGCGAGATGCATTATGGAAGCAATATATATGTTTCATCTATCTGAATAGAATGTTCCTCCTATTGTGAAGTGATATGCAGAAGCCATCCTTCCCGAGAACCAGAAAACCTATATTCCTGCCAGATCCCATTTCCTCAATGACCCTCTCCCATGCCTACGGCTTTGTTGGGTCGCACAGTGGCATGCATCCTCTCAGATACTCGCTACAGCACAGGCAAACACTTTGTCTCGCTGCTGATATCAAATGCGTAAATAGGAGTATCTCTTGCTTTCAGACAAAACGAGTCAGGAAAAGAGGAAACAGAGAGAGATCCATCAGTAGAATTTATGTCGAGCTGCAGGAAGCATGAATATTATAAAATTAATCTCGATGACACAAATATATATAATTAAAACAGAAATCACTAATGAAAACTCTCGGTTCATAAATACACTGCAGATGACATTTAATGATAAAAATTGACTTAGTTTTCCGAATGAGTTTGAATAGTTCAACGACCTATACATTTTTCATGAAGAAAATAAATGCGGTGCTTTTATATTCTTGTTGTCAGAATGTTATGAGAGCTGTGTATGAATGAGTGATTTGTTTATGTGTGTGCTTAATAATTGAACTCGATTTTCAAATTACAATTTCACATTAAAGAAGTGTTTGTTTAAACCGGCTTTTGAACTTTTGTTTTAGGGTTGTGCTAGCAGCCCTTCAGACCAGGACCAGCAATATGCCCTAAGACAGGCTGCAGAGGAGCTTCGCACAGCCACCAGTGCTGCCTCGACCAACGCCCTAAAAAAGCAGATCGTCACCAAGCTGATGGCTGCCGCCAAGAACGCGGCGTCGTCTGCTACTCAGCTGATAAACGGTGCGGGAGGCGCGGGAAAGTCCAACCGCAACCAAGCATCACAACAACAACTCATGACTCAATGCAAGGTAACCCCCTTAATACATTCTAAAAGAGACCGGTCTCCTTTACAAAGCCATTTTACAGCAGTAGTGCGTTTATTTTTACACCATCTTCTAGTACTCACTGATTCAATGCTTGTCTGTTATACTCATTAATCGTCTGCCCATGACTGGATAAGTGACATGTTTATGTGGGATTTCTTCGCAGCTGGTGGCTGATGAGATCATCCCTAAGCTGGTACAGGAGTTGAAGGCAGCCATGCAGAACCCAGAGAACCCCGTCGCCCAGATGGCTCTCATCAACGCTGCCCAAGAACTGCTTCAGGTAATCACTCAAAACAACACACCCCTATCAACTGCACAAAAAGAGGCATACCTTAACGATAAATCAGAAAGATGACTGTCCCCTTGACATAATGCTTTAAAGGAAGTTTGCAACCCTCTTTATTAGCTTATTTTGACAATATGTGGATGTGCGGCGCCACCTCTTATGATACAATATTTCTGACTTCCCAACTCCTCGATTAATGGCATTCTTGAAATAATTTAATCGTGTCAATTTCCCTTGTAGCCTGGAGGAAAACTAGTGAGCTTTGCTAAAGGAGCTGTGCCCACTGTTGGAGACCAGGCCGCGGCTATGAGTCTTACGAACGCCTCTAAGAACATGGCAGCGGCGCTGGCTGAGCTCCGATCTGCCACCACCAAGGCTCACGAGGCCTGCGGCTCGATGGAGATCGAGAGCGCGCTCAGCCAGGTACACGTGCTCGAGAAGGAACTTCTCCAGATCAAAGCAGCTGCCCAACACGGGAAACTGCTGCCGCTACCTGAAGAAACGGTAAGCGCGATCGCTTATTAACTGTGACCTCTGTATCGGCAGACGGCATCATTAGGTCAGCGTACGCAGACG
>JAXGGS010315505.1:24140-38618 GCA_035585475.1 Armandia brevis
ATCAATGCTGTAAAAGACGTCGCCTCGGCTCTCGGCGAGCTCATCAGCGCCACTAAAAATGCATCGGGGAAAGCGGCGCAGGACCCGGCCATGTCCACACTTAAGGACTCAGCCAAGGTTTGTGACTAGAATATCATACGTAGAAACCGTCCTTTGTCTTGTAGAGTTATACTGAATAAACCTGAATCCGCACACATATGTATGTATATAAAGATTGCTCATCTGCAAAGTAGTTTTCAGATGTGTTAGGTTTTTGCGCGTTGTTGTTTCAAATATAGAGCACTTGTTGCTTTTTCAAGGGTTACACTTCTTTTCTGTATTAAAAACTGCAGTCACTGTGACACTAATGGACAAAAGTTAACATGCAGACTTCTCAAATGCCTTTTCAGTAGGGAAAGCGTTGCTTGGCTGCCGACGTGTTTTTTTTTACTTTCTTGTTGCTTTCTACCTCGTCTCATTCTACTCATCTCTTCCGTCCATTAGGTTATGGTTACGAACGTTACATCTCTACTTAAGACGGTAAAAACTGTGGAAGACGAAGCAGCGAGAGGAACTCGAGCTCTGGAAGCCGCCATAGAAGCTATCGGACAGGAAGTTAGAGTAAGTGCTGCCTAAAATAACAATACTTATATTATAATGCACTGGTCGGCCCACGGGAGATAGGGATATATTTTACTCACAAAAATGTCGCACTCTCTCCTGGAATATTGAGCATTAAATCTATAGTACGATGTATCTTAAGAATCACGACACAAAATATGAACTTTTCAAATATTTGTTGTTAGTTGAACGTCCATCTATATTATTTTGATTTGAAACAGAATTACCAGTCCACCGACCACGTGGAGCAGAAAATCTCAGCCGAGGAACTGATCCGTTTCACCAAGCCTCTGACGATCGCCACGGCCAAGGCGGTGGCGGCCGGTAACTCGTGCAGACAGGAGGATGTCATCGTGGCGGCTAACACAGGCCGGAAGTCCGTGTCCGACCTGCTTAAAGCATGCAGAGGAGCATCTATAGGAGCTGATTCTGACGACCTCAGGAGGAGGCTTCTCGGAGCGGGGCACAACACCAGTCTGGCTTACAGAGAACTCCTCGATCATGTCAATACTGTAAGTATGACTATTTTCTCATTATATTTCAATTTAGTTTGATTGCAGATGAATTTACCAGATGGACATGCAACTGCTCACATTAAGCTAATATCGCGCGCTGACAAGTGTCAGAAGCATCAAAGCTCAGTAAATGTACAAACTAATTAGATATTAGTGTTCGTGGTGTGGATTTTAATTTCCTGCTCAAACGTCAAATACACCTCGACGATCATGGCGGAAATTAGGTTTAGGAAACACGAGCGTGCTCCCAGTAGCATGTTAACTCTCGACAGCTGACAGTTGATGTGACAGAACTGACGTCCAATCGTTTCTCATTCCACCTACTTTGTTTTAGATCATCACGAAACCATCACCAGACAGTAAACAGAAATTGGCTATTTACTCCAAGAAAGTAGCGTCGTCGGTGACAGAGATCGTGCACTCAGCGGAGGCTCTCAAAGGTACGCCGATTTCCATGCTAAATTATGCCTGTCTTCGCGATGTAACTTTACTGCAGTTTTTTCCATTTCTGGGAATGGACTAATTAAGTGGTGTATAATAGATTTACCTTTGTAAGATGTTGCGTCCACACTACTTAATTAATTACTTAATAAGTTTGTAATATATATGTATTTAAATGACCAGTATTAATAAGTTGTGCTCTAATTGCGATGATTTATGACTGATACGACTGATGATGCGTGTGTTGCCATGGTTACCAAGCTGACACTGACATAGCTGAGTGTGTTCACCTCAGTGCAGTTTTGTGTTTGTCATAACAAAAACTAACCGACTTGCAATGTTTTTGTCCACAGAATGCACACCGAAAGGTATCCCACATAAATGTCAATGTTGTGTACTTTATTTGTATTTCATTTTAAACTTTACCCCGTCTCTGTAGTCCCGCCTTTCAATTGATTCGTAAATCCCCACTCTGAGGAATGCATAGAATGTAATTAAGATCGTACATTATGTTTCTGAAAAAAAATCTATAAATGAGAATTTATCCGACACTTTTTTGCTAAATTCCAAGTAAATCTCGACACCAAAATGTTTTCCAAGTAGAATATATCCATTTTATTTGAGCATAAAATACAACCGAATATTCCTTTTTAGGCAAACGTCGAGGTGCCCATTTGATTGGCCAACGTAGTATGCATGGTCAGTTGATATCTAGCCGTCACGTAATTTTATCTAGCTATTGTAACCGTCATTGCTCGCTGTTGTGAAAGATGCTTTTTTTGGGCCAGGGAAGCCAAAACTCACAGCAAATTTAATCATTGATTTACTAATTTTGTTTTGTGTTTTTGATGTCGTGCATTTGGAATGCATCGGAGCTTTTGTTGTGTAGTCCATTTATTTTTCATTTATAAATGTAGACATGTGTATTTTAAAATTTCAGTGGTCGATATTAACTTAACCACATTATAAATGTATATTTTCAGTAGGAACTATTTCTTTAATATTTTTTTTAGTATCTTGTAAAATTGCCATAGTATGGTTTTGTAGAAATGCATTCTATATACGTATCGTTTATATTTATCATATAATATTGTATGAGGATACCGGTACATGTTCATGGTTTATGTTGTGTCAATGGTAATCGTCATGAATGCAATATATTTCTCTTCATGCACATTCACTCTTATCACAATTCATAAGATAATGAAGTCAACAAAAATCTTTTAATAATATAATCACGTACTAATAAATAGATATCATCACATTCACGTCCTGTAGATCATAATTTATTCACACTGATAACACGATTAAACTATATACATATGTCATAACGATGTATATAGTTATTCCTTATATATGTAGATTTTTATTTATGAGGAATGCAAGAATCAGGCCCCAAATAACAACGTCATGTACCACAATCAGGTGCTCCTTGTTATGGGGTGGCTCGTGCATGAGCACCCGGTGTGAGGTGTGATGGGATATCCCAACAACCCACATGTTGCTAATCCTTTAATCCTATCGCTGTAGGTACCGACTGGGTAGATCCTCACGACCCGACCGTCATAGCCGAGACTGAGCTCCTCAGTGCCGCCAACTCCATCGAAGCTGCCGCGAGGAAACTGTCGCAGTTACAGCCCAGGCGACAGGCAGCGACACCTAAGGTAAGAGTGGTACGCTAAGTAGTATAGGCTAACATTGTTGACGGGGCACTGGGGTTGTAATACTGGGAATGTAACTTACACCAGCACTGAGCAGAATGACGCAATGTCCGGGTGTAGTGCATGAGTAGTATACAACAGTAGTGTACAACGGTAGTTAGATGGTCGGGGGTAAATGGCTTAGATACTGAAAATACATGCATAATAATATAAAACCTCATGGATGAGCACTGCCTGCAGACACGTTATTCGATCTTGGATATTTTTCCTATTCGGCATTTCTACATTTACATTCTTCATCGAAGGTAAATTGAGAGACAAAACGAAATTCTGATAATCAATTGTAGTTGATAAATCTTGCTGCAGTGCTCACCCGCCGAGGTGGAATGTACATATAATGATTCTAGCCTTCTAGCTGAACCGCACTAGCCTGTACTACTGTGGGTGTCGCACCCTGCCAGATATGTTTGATATATTTGGTGGTGATTGTTACGATTCTACCAGATATCAAACGTGTCATGTGGCGTGCGTCCGGAACTTCCCGCTAACCCTCAGCTGCCTGCATTATCAAACACACACGGTTTAATACACATACACCGCTTTGTATAACATATCTACCCCCTCTCTCGCTAAAACATGGGCAGGTTCTTCTATTAAACATCAACTCTCTATATACAGTAGATAACCAGATAAATGATTAGATATAGAAAAGCGAAGAATTGATTAATCAGATGACGTGTACATAATTAATTAAGACATATTACCAGTTGTAATCATTCATGTCTGACAGCAAACACATTAAGCTACATTAAACAGATCTTCCAAATTTCGATCAGGCAGTAATCGCCATTTTGTTGAAATTGGTAAATATACGATGTAAATAACATCATTGACCAAGCATCTGGGTATAGACAGGTTGGGAATATTGCACGCGTAAAAGCTATAGATTTAGAGACACGAATGCTGATGTACACACACACGAGAACGTGAGGAGAATGGCACAGGGTTTGGTGTAGGTAGAAAAAGGCTAGTGTCGGCTGCGTATATCTAGCACATGGCTGGCCTCCGCACAAGGTAAACGACTTGACACTATCTGCATGTTGTGTGTGTCTAATGTCTAGTGTTCGCCAACAGAATACACTCGTCTGTCTGTTCTCTTTCTCAATTACCCACTAGCAAATATGTCAAAGTGTCATTCTCTTTACCTTAATGAAATACCTATAAAACTTAATAAATAATCCTAATTGAATGGAAACTATTTCAAATTAATGTCTAGTACGAATTATTAGTTGTATGTCTATTGTCTGCCCTGTTGTCCTTCATACTCCTCTTCCTGAGGTCAAATTCTGTTGGCAGATGACAAAATTCAGTGACATTTCTCAAGTGTTTATCATGCGCGACTTTGTTTCTCCAGGAAGCAAACCAGGACTTGAACTTTGATGAACAAATTCTTGAGGCCGCCAAATCAATTGCCGCAGCCACCGCCGCTCTTGTTAAAGCTGCGTCAGCCGCTCAGCGAGAACTGGTCGCCCAGGGCAAGGTATGTCACATGTTACTTCTATGCTCGGTGTCACGAGGAGCTTACAGCATGGTCAATTATACTGAGAATATGTTGGTCAATCCTATATATTAAATTCAAAATTGCATTCTGAACTGCAGGTTGGGCAAGTTCCACAAGATGCTGAAGAAGACAGCCAATGGTCACAAGGCTTGATATCTGCTGTAAGTAGTGACCTAATTAGGCCAAAGTAGTATATTCAGATTGCTCGATTTCACAACATATACTTACCTGATCACCTCTTGGCTACAGGCGCGGCTAGTAGCAGCAGCCACGCACAACCTGTGTGATACTGCTAACGCCATGGTGCAAGGACACGGCAGTGAGGAGAAACTGATCGCAGCCGCTAAACAAGTGGCCAGTTCTACTGGTCAACTGCTGGTCGCCTGTAAAGTGAAAGCTAATATAGACTCGGTGGCCATGAAACGACTCCAGGTAGGCTCACATTTTATCATTGTAAATTGCAGAAAGTTTGTACATATCAAGGGCAATGAAGTGTGTGTATAAAAATGATAAACTATATGGTTACTACTGTCGATACTACTTAGATGTTTGCCGTCATTGTCTGGTATAACATTGTGATGAAACGGCGTATGTTGTTACTTGTAGGCTGCTGGTAACGCTGTGAAGAGAGCAACAGAAGCTCTAGTTAAGTCAGCGCAGCAGGTGAGTCAGGATTGGCAGTATGACGAGAGTAACCTACAGGTCAACCAAAGGATGGTCGGTGGTCTAGCTCAGGTGACTACAAGTTTTATTATGATAAATATCGATTATTAAACAAAAAACTCAAGAGTTGGTGTTAGTATTTATTTACTTTCGTTCTGCTATATTTAAGAATCGGATAGATTCTTGGACCTAATCACTTGCATTTTGCACCTTCCATAGCATCCGTGACTTGTACATGTATATTTTGTATATTGTCCTGGTTTGTGCAATTGTGCATTGCTATTGTACACGTTTTATCATTTAAACTGTGTGTTAGTTCTGTCTGATATGAGATTATTTATCCTCCAGTCCCCTAATAACTGACGCTGCTAGGTAACTTGGTTAAATACTAAATATGTGAGGGCCTTCGGTTGTTTTAGTTCTACAGTCCATACATGTACATTTGTTGTCGATATGATTTTATTTATTTTAGTCGTGTCATCATCATTTAGGGGCACATGTACAATTCTAGATGTAATAGCCTGTTCATGTGTTTTTGATGTTACAGCGGAACCCCTTACCTCACTTTAAATGTTCAACCTTATCTCTGTGTTTCGTCAATATCAATAATAGTCGTTAGCACTGTTTGGATTCTGAAGCATCCACTAGACGTGAAATATAATTTCGATAGGTTTTGTTCAATGTCTCTCTCGTTGCATGGACGTGTTTGTATGGCAGGATAGCTGATTATTCACTTTTACGGGGGTTTTTATTAACAATTTCTCTGTCTATTTCAGATCATCATGGCGCAAGAAGAGATATTGATCAAGGAGAAGGAACTTGAAAAAGCACGTAGAAAATTAGAGACGATCCGCCGTGAAAAGTACAAGAATCGACCTCCAGATCAAGATGATTCGGGATCAGAATTCTAGAGACATAAACAAATCCTCTTGCAAAACCCAAACTCTGACTTAATTCAAATTGCAAACATTTGCAAAATTAGCTTCTCTCATGACTGCGCACGAAATTGATCCTCGTAAATCAATCAAATGCTGGATGTCTTCCGTACCGAAGTGAACCTTAGTGTGCGATGGAGAAAGCGTGTGTGCTTAAGCATAGCTGACGATAGTTGATCGTTAAAAGTTCAATTTTAAGAGAACTGCTAAATTGTTAAATTGTCACGTACTGTCTTGTTAACCAATCAATGTAATTCTGAACAGCTTAGTTTCCTTTACAAAATCGATTTAATTTATAATTAGGATGACTTATGATATCTTTTTTACATCAGACGTAAGATACCTCAGATTTTGGACTTGTATTCCTATCAAGAGTATGGATCAACTGTGTAGCGGGATCAAGAGTACTGATGTAGGTCGTATTCAATGTCAATCATAGAATTTATTTTAATCTTCCCAAATTGCCAATGTGCAATGAACGGTAAAATTGCAGACGTTGCGAAATATACTTAAGATGCAATCAAATTTGCCCAATAATCAACAACTGTGCCAGAAACGCAGGCTATGAATTACTCCCTATCCAAATGCTTGTAGATTAAGAATCATTGTATACTTTTCTAATATGTGTTAAACGTTTCTTTGCCTTTTGCGTATAATGTCGATTATTATGTTGCCATGTATGATAAGTTTAGAATGTCACAAAGCGCCGGTAGTAGCGCAATGATGTAAGTCCCAGCGAATACTACTTATATGCATGATAATTAAGGGTGCATTAGCCGCAGTATTGTGCAAGCGAACTACATTTGCATTATGTACGTGTATCAATTGGTGCTATAGCCTAAAGTGTGTCTACGTTCACGATTGAACATGAATATTTCTCCCGTTGTATGCTGTCCTCAATTCAAAGCTATGCATTTCTACACTGAACGAAACCCAGTCAATTTCATGTATGAATTAAAAACCAATCAGCGCACCAGTGATTCGCGTTAGAACTGATGTATGTATGCCCCGTCAAATCCAAAACCAACGCAAATCCTGGGCAGATGGTGATGTTCGGAAAGAAAATGAATCATGTCCCATTTTAACGAGGATCTTAGAGAAAATGTGTACAATTTATGTCATCAACTTGAAACTGTCAGCGATATGATTAAGCTGAACATATCAGACCACTTGTTCTATGTCTTGTGCTTGCTTTATGTGTAAAATGTTCTTGAAGCATTTAAACATATCACTTTTTCTGTCTGTTGTTTTGCTGAACTTTGATTTATTTGGCTTTTACATGACCCTGGGCACTCAGACCCCTCAGCTCGATGCTGGAACCGATACATAATATAATATATATATATATATAACATTGTTATCTGACTTGCTAAAGTATGCCAATAAACAATTATAAATGATACAATATTTGCGTTATCCTTCTTCGACAGTGCATATGATTCATGTATTGACGTGTATGAATTCCTTCAGAATTGATGCACACGCAGAAATCCATCTCATATGTATAAAGCTTTGGAAGGGGTGCGCTATACAGAATAAAACATACGAAAACAATCTGTTGATAAAATCTCCGTTTCCTTTCTAAATTATAATGTACTGACTGTGCTGGAGTGAAGTCAGTCAGTCACTACATATTAAAATGGTTCAGCGATCGACGAAACACATTCCTGGCCAAGGAAACATTGTCTTCATAGACACGCAATATCGGTATTATTTCCCTATCGGTGCTGACGAACAGCGGGGTTTACGGAGGACGTGGGAGCTGCACGGGGATTCTCACCTACTTATGCACGCGCGACTGTGTTAATGTCGGTACTTAATCATGAATGAATGTGAATGAAAGTGTTACACTTTGTCATATTTTTGTAGGTCGGTAGTAAATAACGTTAGAAACTTAACACTTTTTGTAAAATATTAACTCCATAAATAGATCTCAACAGTTATGAAGAATGTCCTGTCAACAAAGATTTTAATATCATATTTTTCTTCAAGATAGAAAGTCCTCAGGATGAAAAATCTTACTCTGAAAGGGTGACTCTAATATGGATATTTGTAATATGATAAATGTTTAAAAATGCAACTAATCCATGCATAAGTTTATTAATCTTCCGGAAGATCAAACACAGATGGGTCCATAAATTGGACGTGTATGTACATTTATGTATTAAGTATGAGCGGCATCTACATTTGCCAATTAATGAAATCTACGTCAGAAACATGGGATTATTCCGAGGTCCTGGGATAACCCACCTGGTCGGCCAATCTCATTAGTATCGAGAAGCCCTTCAAATTAGTTCTCGCCCCTACATACCTGCCCTATGCTCGCAACTCAACCAGAACGAGCACTTTATTGTTTGAGTTAGGCGCACCTAACTCAGGCGCCTATGCACTTAATAAGTCGTATATTGACATTGATTAGTATCCGATCTAATTCAAGACGGCTTGTTTATTTAAACAGCATTAACTATTAATACGTTCATGATGGAGTTTGTCGAGCCACAACAACAAACGATCATTTACTAATTAGGTGTCGTTCCCTGAAACAGAAAGTTATCTAGATGCGGAGATAGAATATCATCTTTGCCGACTTAATGAAGCCAAAGATGGCGGGAAAAAGAGCGGAGAATGACGACGGAGGCGGCGAGGATTCAGAGAAGAAAAATCTCCTCGTCCAAACTCAGGATATAATGAAGAAATTCGCGAAGCAGTCGTCTGCTCACGGATTACCGAGATTGGCGCGCTCTCAGAGTAACACTGGCAGAGTATTCTGGGCAGCCACGTGCGTATGTGCACTCGGCATGTTCACCACACAAGGAGTTATATTGTTGAAAAGATACTATTCGTACCCTAAGTCAGTCAGACTCGATATCTCCAACGAGGCGGTGCCTTTTCCTGCCGTTTCTATTTGCAACCTGCGCTCCCTCGACCTGTACAGCGTCGGTGACATAGTCTACAATCAGGAGGGAAGCACGCGCTGGGATTTTGGACACGATTTTCTCTACTCGGGTCGCTCTAATGCCACTAATCCGGTGTTCGAAGCCAACGTGATTCAGTACGTGAACAACAAGCAATCTTACCACGCCCTGGCGGAAATATTAGAGACTGAGCTGAATCAGACGCACTATGCCTGGGAGGCTGAGAAACAGATGCTGACGAGGATGACTGTGGCATCGAATATGAACGCATCTTCAGCCACTCAAGGAGGAATCAAAGCGGAGGAATTTATCGCGTTCTGTGAATATGCCGGGGAGCATTGTTCCCACATGAATTTTACACAATTTCTCGACCCGGCTTATTTCAACTGTTACACGTTTGACCTTGGCACCGCCCTTGAACAGGCGTCTGTTTACGAGGGCCCGGATCACGGATTAACGCTTGTTCTCTTCGTCCCTTCCATCGGCATCATGGGCTACTCGTCGGAGAACAAGGCCCGACTGGCGGTCAACCAGGAGCTGACCATCGGGGGCGAGGGGGTGAGAGTCGTCATCCACCGGCCTAACACCATCCCCTTCCCCCTCACTGACGGGATAAACGCCCCGCGGGGTACGGCCGTGTCCCTGGGGGTGAACCTGGTCCAGCAGGAGCGTCTGGGAGAACCGCACGGTAACTGTACGGACAGGACAAACCTCGGTGGCATATTTAACTACACCTACACCATGACGTCATGTAAGAAGATGTGCCTGCAGACCCTCGTTAAGGAGACGTGCGGTTGTTGCGACCCCTCCCTCCCCCTCCCTAACACTGACGACTTCTCCATGTGCGCCGCCTTCGATGCTCTCCCGCCTTACTGCCTGGGACGGGAGCAGCTCGCCCAGAACCTGGAGCTCTGCAGGCCGCTGATGATGCTGTGGTTTGATCGCATTAAATGCATGAGATCGACGCGGAGTAACGTGAGTAAGAACCTCTCGGCGTGGCAGTCCTGCTCGTGCGCCCCCAGCTGCAGGGAGAACCAGTACGACTACGAGTTCAGCATGGCCGACTGGCCGATGGAGGAGCAGTCCAGAGATCTGGTTCAGGAGATCCTCTACAGCCAACAGTTCATCAACAACTTCCCCGCCGACAAAGCGGACAAGTATTTCGGCTCAGTCTACTACCGGAACCACACGTTCCCGCCTTTTGAAGCGTATGAAGAGTTTGTTAAGGATAAGAATTTCCTCCGACTGAGTGTGTATGTTGCCGATACGAGCGTGTTGAAGGTTGTGGAGATAGAAGCTTACAGTCTCACCCAGCTGGCCAGTGATGTAGGGGGGCAGCTCAGCCTCTGGGTGGGAGTCTCCATCATAACTCTAGTAGAGATGGTGGAGCTAATCATGAGCGTCTGTCATTATTGTGCTGATAGAGCCAACACTTTGAGGAAGAGGGGCAACAAGGTTGTAAAATCGGAAAAGACCGCCACAGTTAACGTTATTCAGGTCAAGGAGTTTGGCTCAACTGAAAAGTTTGCATTGTCCTCACCAGACTTTAAGGAATATAACGTCTAGCGTTCCGCAATATGAATAAGATAAATATGGGGCATTATATATATTCATTACACAATGTATTCGTACATCTTAGTGTCATGTCCTTATTAGCTATTGCTAAATTAATATAATATGTGATTAATGGTACTTTTGATTATCATCGAGAAACAAGTAATGTGAATATTAGAAGATATCCAAATACATCACTGATTGTTTGTACAGTTTAAATTCTTAGATATATTTATTTAGCATACACAGTATACAGCAAAAAAGATAACAATTATGCAAGGCGCAACGTATAGCACAATAGGTATTGATAACATATATAAGAAAAGACCCTGCATTCGAAGGTTAATTACCCTTAGGGTAAATACTATTAACCAGGATGTTTTAAAACCAAAAGGTGAGATGCTTGTAATTATCAAAACAGTTAGAAACTTTAGATTAGTTAAACTTCTGACACTCCGATAAAGGATCCAGTGTCTGACATAGTGAACGATAAGGGAAGCTTAGACATTTCAGATGGTTCAATTCCATTAACAATGTCTTTCTCTTGTATCTCTTCAGCTCTCCGGAAGGCAGCTTTCATTTCTCTCTTAACGTGAACATAATTAGCGCTCATTGCCATCAAAAAGTGTACCTAAAATTGTACAGTTGATTGGTTTCAAAATATATTATTCAATTAAATTCCAATCCTTCTTATTACACGACATAGACAATATTACTATATAATTCACTCACCATGCTCAAGTTGATTATTATAGAGGAAATGAAAACTATAATCAGATAAATATGGGCTCTGGTAATCTGAAATGTATGACAAGAAATTTGATACGCACGAACATTTTAGTTTGTATTTTCATATAATCTGTGAATAAATAGAAGCCACTAATACCTAAGTAGATTCAAATTAATGGATAACTAACCTCTTTACAGTACTTTTTCTTTGCTCCTGCGCAGAATTTATCCTGTCCTTTACGCTCGATCTCCATCTTGTCAGCAAACATCATAAACATTTCATATCCTTTAATAATCTCTACCCGAGCCACCTCAAACATCTGCGCGGCTTTCCTCACACCTTTGGCCGCCTCGCTCGCCGCCACCCGCGCTACTTTTGTCGCCTCCTTTGCCCAGTAGCGGACATTTTTCGCCGCTTCCACGACGACCTTTATAGCTCCTCTAGAGGCAGCGCTAATTACCGTCTTAACATTCTTTGCCGCCTCTTTTGCTCTCTGCAGAGCGATTGTTGCTGCTCTTTGCGCAACATCGGCAGCTTTGCGAGCCTCGGCCTCCGCTTTCATGGCGATAAGTTTCGCTTTCTTGTCGACCTCCATGGCAACGGCTCTCGCAGCAGCCTCGGCTTTTCTGAGCGCTGCCTCTGCCTCCTTAACGGCGATTTTTGCGATTAGCTCAGCTTTGTCGGCCATTTTCTGTACCTCGTCTATCACCTCCTTCATGGCCTCCTGAGCAGTTCGGCCGAAGTTCAGAGCTTTATTTTTAAATTTATTTATCTCTTTAATATTTTTCTGGATGATATCTTTTGTCTTCTGCTGAATATCTTTGACGGCGTTTTCACCGAAATCCTCAATATCCTTTACAATAGTTTTTGCCTTTTCTTCAATCTCTTTCTTCGTAGATTCTAGATCTCCTTTTAATTGTCCAGCCCTGGCTTCGATATTTTCCATAAGGAGCTTCGCCTTTTCTTTAGCTTCGTCAGACATTTTCTCCACTTCCTCCTTGAGTTCCTTAGCTCTCTCTAAGGCTTGCTCTCTGAGCTTTTCGGCCTTGTCCTTCGCTTTCTCTAGCGTTTCCTCAGCTAACTTCTTTGCCTCTTCTACTCTCTTTTCAGCTTCATTTTTTGCTTTAATAATTTCTTGTTCTGCTTTATCCTTGGCTGACTCGATAGTTGTTCTGGTTTTGTTTTGAGCCTCTTCCAGTAATTCCCCTGCTTTAGAGATGGCCTGTTTTACCTCATTTCTGGTTCGATTTTTGACTTCCTCCACCATCTGTTCAGCATCTTGTTTCACCTGTTGTAACTTATCGGCAGTCTCATTTGCCCTTGCCATTGCTTCAGCAAGGATTGCCGCTGCTTGTTTCTTTGCCTTCTCAACTTCCTCTTCTCCTTTGTCTTTAGCATCGTCCATTAACTGCTGAGCAGCAGTCTCCGCAGATTCTATGCCGTCACTAGCTTTCTTTACCTCATCAGTAGCATCTCTTACCAGTTCTGCAGCTTTCGATTTCACCTCTTGCACAGTTTTGTTAGCAGCTTCTCTTGTAGTATCCAACAACCTCTCCGCTTCTTGTTCTGCAGCATCTAGTTCCTGCTTCGCCGACTCTGAAACGTTTTGAACGATAGCGCCCGCCTCCGATATCGCATCCTTGACCTTGGCTTGAGCATCGTCAATCTCTGTCTTGAGATTCTCTTTTGTGTTCGATAATTCATCCTTCACTTGTTCCAGTTGCTCTTGTGTCTGATTCCATCTTTCGTACAAATCAGATGATGTATTAGCTAAGATCGCCGCGAGATCAGCATCGGTTAGAGGAGCTATATCATCAAATTTAGAATTGCCAGCAGTATCGTTCCCAGATTCCTGTCTTTTTATCCTAAACAAAGTGCTGTTGTCGGAACTATTCGCAATATTTTCACCAACTGTGTCATTAAATTGCTCATTTGTATCGGTCAGAGGTGCATCTATTGGTGCGACGATACTTGAGCTATTGTTCTCCGTATCACTTAAATTCGGGAATACCGGAACATCAATAGAAGAAGTCACATTATCAATGTCCTCCTCCACTTTGTCTCTGTCGCGCGCGAACTGTTCCACCGCGCCGCTCAGATCGATGTCGTCTGCCACATCGGAGATCTGATCGAGGGCCGAGTCGAGTTTATCCGCCGCGCTGTCGATACCCGACTGCACCTGGTCGATCACCGCCGTGATTTTCTCCACGTCGATTCGGTCGACGATCTGATTGACGAAGCCGTTCATCTGCTCCTCGGACGGCACGTTGTTCTCTATGGTGCTGAGGATGTTCTCGAGGAGCGGCGAATTCTCGGCGGTGGTGATTGCTCCCTCGACGATAACTTCCGCCTGCGAGATGTACTTCTCCATCTCAGACGAGTTGAATTTCTTTAAGGTGTTAATTACGTCATCGGGGTTAATCTTGTCTACGTATTCTGGTGGGATACCTAGAATAAGACGATAGTCATCTTGATAATAAACTCGAACTTCCATAAGGCATCTCTTTTACATGTACCCGGATATTTTCACATTGTGTAGTCAATCATCTAGTCTTTGATCTCATGCGTTAAAATACATTGCAAAAAATACATCATTTAATATGTTTTTTTCACGAGGATAATTTGAACGATGTTATTTTTTAGATTTTTGTATTTATTTTCCGTATTAATTTTACCGAAATCAGATAGGTTGATGCAGTCCGGCATAAGGTGACAAAGGACAACAAATGCAGTCAGCAACGCCACAGGAATCAGCAGCACAGTTGGCAGCAGCAACCAGATGATGTGGAAAATATACGCAATCACAATGCACTACAACACAACAAGACTGTAATCAGACAATTAGTTTAACACGAGTGGATCATCATATCTGCTGTTGTGGATCGAGAATAAAGGATCAGATT
>JAXGGS010315617.1:0-13756 GCA_035585475.1 Armandia brevis
AATAAAGAAAGGAATACGATTCCAGACAATCTGATGACTTTAAATTTGCTTTCATTGGAGTTCGTCACACTGCCAGAAGTGATTTGCCTGGCATTGTCGAACGCCTGCATGGTTTTTATCATTGTCACTGACAGAGACAAAAACTGTTGCGAGCATCCCAGAAAAAGGCAGGACAGATGTCTGCTCCCATGTTCTGAATGGATTTCACCATCTACATATCGCGCGCCACCATCGATGCTCACTAATACTAGATAAAAACCCATCATTGTGTCCAACGCGAATGTCTGAATTGTTCCATCTTTCTTCTTCCTCTGCCCAGCCGACATACAAATGTAGAGGAAAACCGCTGTAAGTATATTACATAAAATAACTAGTACCCCGACTGCCGGATAGACTATGAAAACAGAACGAGATATAAAGTTTAGACAAATACTGAAAATAGGTTTCTTTCCACAGCAGTCAATGGAAAAAAACAACAGAGACTAGGCGTGTCAGATTCAATTCTAATTTTCTGATTTTCCATTGGCAAATTGTATGTTTGTAGTGGGATATTTTTGATATTGAGAAATTTCAGAGTGGCTTTACTTGATATACGTATCGGCAAAACACTGATCCTACTTCCGGAAATATCCAAATGTGTCAGTGCTTGTAAACTAAGGAAAGCAGCTTCTTTGATATTGAAAATTGGATTGAAATTCAAATACAGCTCTTTAAGTGCTTGGGGTCCGTCAAATGAATTTGTTGAACAAAACCTGATCTTATTATGGGAAAGATCTAGCATTCGAAGAAGTGCATATTTCCGAAACCCAAAGCTTTCAACTTCATCTAGTATGTTCCATGATAGATCTAACTTAATTAATCTAGAAACACTTGAAATTCCCAGATGGCTCCTCATACGTCCTTTAACATTTAAAGCTAGGTAATTCAGCACAATCAAATTGGGTTTGGTCAGATTAGTTTCACAACTAAGGTAGGATCCCTCTTTTGTGCAAAACTCTGGTGGCACATTTGTGTCACATTCCATCTCATCTTCACCACTCGGGCAATCCCTGTGTCCATCACAAACCTGTGTCTGAGACAGACACAGTCTCCCTCGGCAATGAAACATTCCTGGACAGATCAGAGGTTCATCATAATCACAGTCTACTTCATCGTCACCATCAGGACAGTCTTCTCTACCATCGCAGATCCTGTTGATGGGAACGCAGTAGTGACCTGGACATTTATATCTGTGAGGGCAGCCAAATCTGCCACAACTCGCCAGATGGGCTCCATTACGACAATATCTAATATTTCCGAGCTTGTCATAATCTAAGGTGCATATTGCGGAGAATGGAAAACATGTTGGGTGAAATGGGGTACATTGAATTTGATTCGGATGTGGACAGGGTTCGACTGTATGTGATGGCAGGATGAGAGATGGTTCATCGGTGGCGTCAACACAGTCTGGTATCAGGTCATTAACAAGATCGATGTTTATGATGCTTCCATCTGGGCATTGGAACCCGAATTCCTCTGGTGCGGAATTCCTCTCATCCTCTGGGCAGTCCATTTCATCTGAGGCATCGGCGCAGCCTGATTTACCGTCACAAACATGTACCCAATGTAGACACTCACCATTGTTACAAGTAAATGAATTATTGGGGCATTTGCACTTATTTCTGCCTTTGCAATCTACTAAATCAGTGTTGTTTCTGTTAGTGATTTCAGATTGCCTCATACTTATGTTGCGGGACTCATGGTAACCATCGAGCATTTCATTGACATCAGATCCATCTGGACAGTCAATAATGTTGTCAATACTGTGGTGATATGTAACGCAATGGCCATCCGAGCACCTAAATTGTCCTGAGGAACAAGAATATTTATGATTCGGTGATGAACCCGTCCTAACTAGTTGGTTAACTCTCTGGCTACCCATTTCATGATTTAATGTACCACCATGTTTACAGTTTACTAGTTCCACCGAACGAAATCTCTCTAGAATTCTGCATAATTCATCAGGAATGTCATGATATTCTTTTAGTTTGGATATGGATTGCCTCAAATAGTAACAATTTGCTTCAAACAAAATTCCCATGGCATCACAACTCTTAGAAGCAACAATAATAATATTTCTTTATTTGTAATGGATGATGTCAAAATTGTTTCACCAGGGTACAGAGGTAATTGAAAGGAGCAGATCTCAATGAGTTTGGTCTCTCGTATCTTTCCTGGTATCAAAGGGCGAATACTGCTGGCAATTTGTCGCGCTACCCATGTGTCATTTGGGTGTTTCATTACTAAGCCATTACTGTATGTAATGTTTCCATGACAATCAACTAGAATAATCGAATGATTTTCATCGACTCACACTTACTATTGAGGTAGTTATGCAAGTAATGTGCGTCATTTGATTGCTGCTGGATGTCTTTCCTCGGAGTATAAAATGAGATGTCTGCTTCAATGACGGTTGTTGATCTAGGAGTTATAGAGGATGTATCTGTATTCTAAAATTTGAAAACAATGTGTTAGCCAGAATATAAGAAAGTATAGAATATTGAGCTGTTGCATTATTCTGTTCATCCGCAATGCTTACTCTTTTGGTGCAAACTATGGTAGATGAATTCAGCTTGCTGTCGCATGGTAAAGACAGAAATCTTAGAGATGAGGTGAAGGGATTGAAGTAAGCCAGGGCACAACTTCGCTTAAGATGTGGATGAACCTTGTTCAACTGCTCAATGATTTCTGACCATGTGTTTCTATCATAATGCTGGGCTATGTCATAAATTGTATTAATTCGCTGTTCTATAATCAATACTGACTCATTGATAAAGTTGCTGGTCCCCATATTCATTTTCATGTCATAATCACTTAATAACTCAACTAGATCATTAGTCATAACAGGGCTGAATATGTCGTTCATCGCATTCAAATTGCTTATTCTTTGGATATTTCTTTTGTATTGCATTTTGATTCCAGGTGTCGGGTAGGACCACGCGGTATATGTAATTGGCTCCCCAGCGACCCATGAACGATTGTTCTTTAATGTGACATGATATTACAGACAAGAATGATATGCTACAATTACCAATGTGAATCATCAAATACATCTACTGACCTTTAGGAGATTGATGCCAATGAAGAATGCACATAGAGGATCGTAAAATCGGCAAGGTGACGGACGAAAGTGGAGCAAATCATTGTCTGCGTTCAATCGGAGCAGAAACATTTGCATCAACTTCCCGTCGTCATCTGACAGCACACTGGGTAACTTCGCACCTAATGATTCACACAAATTCTCCGCGTCCTCCCATGTGAGTGAGAAACGTCCATATATGATGAAATACGTCATATATTGGGATGGTAAATCAGATTGAATTGAATGATCATATCTGGTATTTACATCCTCATAGGACGCCACTTGTTTCAGAGGGTCCACGTTCACTTCTATGTTACAATCGGATTGTACGGTAGCATTTGTTGATAATGTAATATCCAGCAGGCGTTGATCCAAATACACTAGGCTTTCATATTTTACATAATAAGATATTGAAAGATCGATCAGCAGTGTTATTTCATGAATTAATGAGGACAGCCATGGCAGCAATGTTTGATATTGCTGCAGAACTGTTAATGTTCCAGTTCCGCACCCAGATGACAAAACTTTCACCAAAGAAGTTTGTTTACCATGGAGATAATGATCGGATAATTGCATTTGATGACCAAATAAAAAATTTGCCATTCTAAATGTTGAGACTGAAATAAGGACTTTCAATATTAGTACACGTTCGGCATAAGTACAACGCAACTTCAATATTTAAGATATTCGGTTTTCAAAATTACACTCACCATTTGCTTTCTGCATTTGATTAGTGATGACTCCTACATACATGGCAGGTACAGAATAATGTGCTAATTTAGCCTCACAAAAGTTTGACCCATTCAAACATATTTTCCTTTTGTAATTGTCCTGTAAAACGTAACTCCCAGTATATGGTGAAATATTATTAATTTCCATCATGGGTTCTAAGGGGATAATTTTATCAATAAAAAACAACCCGCCGGCTGATAGTGTAAGTATCTATTAAAAGCATAGCCTGTTGTTTTAGTCAATATTGTTGTATTCTCATGATATTTCTGCCCGTTGCAATATCTCGGATGTTGCCTCATGATGTCATGATTTATGATATTTAAGGGATGGGTACTGTTGGTGAATAAGAGAGTGTAGCCGCACATCTCATGTATATCCGGATCCGGGTTAGGATACTTTTGTATGACCAAACAGTCTTTCAAACCTTGCTTGATATGAATGTTGGTCATGGTGTAATTTTGGGTTGTTATTACTGTGTACATATCGTATTCATCGCCAAATACTGTTGGTCCTGGAGGATCTTTGTACCGCCAATCGCTGTTATGGTTGGCATATGATAAAACCTCTTTAAAAGGAAACGCTGGGCGAAGATTCCGTATGTCTGATACGGTGTTAATTTCTTTATCATATTGAAATAACTGCTCAGCTCCAAGGCATCTCAGAGGTATTGCACGGCATTTGGTGGCAAATATACCAAATGTGACCGTGTTTTCAATGAAGGATGAAGACCGCCAGGTATGATCGTAGGAAAAATATATTACTGACATCACTTTGTTGTGTTGATCATTATGTGTATCGTAATATTCATTAAAAGGTAACCTTGTTATCCATCGCTTGTTTTTATCATATTTTGTCAGATATTTATGACAAAAAATCGCTTCTTCGTGTAAATGAAATGGCCCCTCTGTTTTTATAATCAAAGCAGCATGATCACAAGTAGCAGAGTTTATACCGCTGAAACTGAATGATTTTACAACAAGTTTCAGGTTTATAGCTAAGTTGGCACGCACAATCCCCATCTGGCATAATGTTACATGGGAACTGTAAATGCAATAGTCTCTAGATGGAAAAGTGAATATGTTTGATTTCTTTGGCTGAAAGTTAACAGTATTTGTTTCATTGTGATGGGTACTGGTTGGTAGTTTACGTCAAATTTGTTACTGATGCATTCTATTTTACTTTCTCTGACGAGAGTGAGTTTTGGCCCAGTGGTTGACTCGTTAAATGTTATATCATGAATACTAAACTTGCGAAAAAGTTCAGGATAGTGAGTTGAAGGCCCGTCAAAGAAAGATAACTTGAAACATTCAAGATCTGAATTATTTGATCGGGTTGTGCTTGCACGGATTCTGTACAGAGATCCTGGAATGCTTATGTAAACAATAGAATTGTGACAACGAGGGCAGGAAAGAGGGTCATCTAACTTAAGTTCAAAGAACAAAATGCAGAAAGGAGTCCGTTGATACCATTCATCTTTCTTACGGACAAGTGTAATCAGCTTTTTAACAGGATGTTTCCACATACGCCCACCAAACACTTGGTAATGTATGACATATGGTGTTTTTCTCCAAGCATACTTTGAATGTTCAATCCTTAACCATGTTCCTGATATATAGAATTGACTGCTAGGCTGACGACCACAGAATGCCCCATGATTACTTTCCAAAGAAGATAAATCGAATATACGAATCTGCTCCATCATGCATGACCAGATAGAGAAGAGCATATTCAGTTTGAAAATGGTGAAATTCATGTGGAGTGTCTTTGCTACATAGATGTTCCACTGTGTCCCAGAGCTTGTTATGTTATCTGTGCTGGACCAACCAATTAGGTAGCCGCAAGGATGCGAGAGCTTGTGCTTGGCGTCGTGTATCACCGGGTATCAGTTTCTCCCTCTCCGTGTCACGCATTTACTCATAGCGGCGTCCATCACATCCTCACCAGCCATGTAGCTCTCAGAGATGCTATGCTGATCTACCCCATGCAAGATATACTCTTCTGTTAGGGCATTTAGATAATTCATTGCAGTATCGACCTTGTCGGCATCTTGAATGGAGGGTCTGATTTTAACCAGACATGCAATCGGGAAACTTATCAGGCATATGTTCTTCATGATGTAAAACATGATTGATCATATGATGAACTACACAGCCATTGTGCATAAATCACATTTATAGTCTCTTCATCCCTTTCGATAATTTACAAAAATCAAATTGACATATTCAACTTCATTGTTTTTGTCATTTTATCTTAATCTAATCAAAATTTTAAAGTTATAGGCAGATGCAATATTTATAGATTGCATCAGTATGACCACACAGCGCCCAATTAAAAACTCATCCAATAGTTATAAACGAAAACAGATTTTTGCAAATGTTTTGAATTTTGTTGTGTTAAATATCCATATCAGGTTCGTAATTTAACGATTATTGACAACACATTTCTGCTTTTAAAAATAGAAATATCTGATTGACACGATGGATATGTTTAATCAACATTCAACCCAGTATTTATTACGGACACCTTTATCTTATTTGCATTAAAATTACAATTATTTTCCGGTTTTAGAAAAAGTCAAAAGGTGCCCAGTCATAAAGGCCTGTTTAGATAATTATAAAGGTACAGGCTACGTCGACGTAGAACTTTAGTTCAAACCGACGACCCTTGGTCGTCGACATAGCCAGAGGGTCTATTTCGACGACCCTAGGGTCGTCGGTTTAGTCACCAGGCTACCCCATGTCGATCATCATTCAAGTTCTTACTTAACATACGTGCATGCATTAGAGGGTCGTCGACGTAGTGCAAGTGTCTATTTCGACGTAGCCAGGTGACTAATAGAGGTGATATACACCCTCTGGCTATGTCGACGACCCAGGGTCGTCAGTTTAGAGTAAAGTTCTACGTAGCCTGTACCTATAAGGTAAATCTTAATGTTATATTGTTCGTGACTCATGATATATTAAACTGGATTTATGACGTTGCAGTATGATGATATATATGATTATAGCTATAATAACTGATAAATATTCTATCGAGAACTGCTTGTCCAGGGAATTTCCAAATATTAGGTAAGAAGTAAAAAAGTCAACCACCACAATTGAGTGAAACAAACTTACTAGGAGTGAGGGGCGAATATATAAACTAGAAGCTGAAAAACACAACCATTGCTCATTTAATATAACATTTACATATGAGATATATGTTTAATATGGTGATTATATTTACGTCGACGATTGAAAAGAACCGCATTATGTTACTAATGTCAGCAAGAAATCAGTATGCGCGCACTCAGGGTAGAGGCCTGAGGTTACGAGGCTAGGGCAAAGATTGCGCACCACTTGGTAAGAAATTATTGCATGGTAAACCTAAAATAATATTTAAGTACTAGAATACACTCAAGATTGGTTTGCGATTGGTAATATGTTCCTATATTTTATGCAATGCCACTTATATTCGTCGTCGTAAGAGAGCGGTAATCCAAAACTGATATGTGACTACAGGTGTGTATATAGATTAAGACAAGTGTTCCGTGTGCATGTGCTCGTCAAACATAAACTTGAATTCGGTGTACTCCTTTTGGCGGCGGGGCCGAGGCGAGGCGCAGCCGCCAAGAACGACCTCGCCATTTGTGCAATGGATTCATTACTTTACAACGAATGAAATGGTAGTTACTAATGTATAAGCGAATATTAAACTTTATCTCGCAGACCCGTTCCACCCCATGTACACATATAAGCAAATTATTGACCCAATATCATGCATACCTTTGACTTCAGGGCCAATATGGAATGTTGTTCATAACAACCGATATTAAAAACCATTGATATTAACAATCAGTCAATCTAAATCACTTGAATATGAATGAATACCTTTGTGAAAATGCATAAAGGATGAAACTTTTCGATTGAAATGTTGGTTAGGTGTGGTCTTAGTCCACTATATCTGTTTACATGCTCTATGATTAAAATGTTTCACCTTAATTGTTTAGGCCATTTAAAATTAATAAGTTGTTTCTAAGGCCCCGCCCACATGGAGGTTGGTTGTGTTTTTTTCCATCAAGAAATCGCGAGTGCGGCAGGCTTTTTTAAAAGGGCCAATACAGAAGGGCAGCAGGTGCCTTTGATGAGTTTTTTCCAGTCAAAATTGCCAAAAATTGTACATTAGATGACCATTTCAGATCGAAATCATACTTTGTGTATAGAAGTCACTAATTGTTAAAAATTAGGTTGCATAAAATTATTAAATAGTTTCTGAAGGCCCCCCGCACCCACCTTTTTTATTTGGATTTGAAAAAACAAAAACACGTACCTGCCGCACCCTCTTTCTCCGTATTAAAAAAAAAACAAAAAAAAAACTGCCCACCCTCCCTTTCAGCTGCCAAACGTAAAAAAAGCCACCCCCCCCCCTCCCTATTTTTCAGAAAAAAAACCTGCCGTACCCTCCTCTTCATAAAAAAAAACAAAAAAAACTGCCGCACCGACGCTGGTGAAAAAAACCCTGCCGCCCGCAGCAAAAAATCAAGCAAAAAAAGCTTGAGAAACTGATCATTTTATTTATGCAGCCTTACTTCCCAAAACCCATCTCCAGAATTTCCTTTTTTTAAGCTTTTTATTTTTCAATTTCAGAATTGATAGTGCGGCAGGGTTTTATTACTTTTTTGACAATGATAATAAAAAGGGGGATCCGGGGGTCTGAGAAGCAATCTATTTTTTGTTTTTATTTCCTAGGAGCCCTAGAAGGTTGTACCAAGTAACAGGTACATACACTGTAGTAAATGGGTCGGATCTTCCTAATGCTTATTTTATACCCGTCCATATGTTTCACATCGAACATTGGATGTAGATCATTCCCCAAAGTTCCAAAACGGACAAAATTTACTTTTACTAAACATTGATTATAAAGATTGTATAAATCGTATATCAAGCATTTATATTCGTTCTTACAAACAGAAATCCATTAGGATAGCTCAATCTATAGTGTGGAGAACATATCGCAATGTATACCGGCGCGGCCCCGCCGCCGAAAGGAGCCCACCTTGAATTTAGACTCAAGAATCACGGTGTGGATTTGAGTGTTATTCACTGCTGATAATCTGAGCTGACAAACATGGCTAACCCTGTAAGCGAGCCACAGTTCCAAGACACCGATGTAATCGAGCCTGTAATTGTGAGTGGCCGGGATAGTCACAGAGATGACCAGCGTATACTGGAGGAGAGAAATGAGAGATCAGAAGAGGGGAGAGGTGGACAGAGAGAAGAGGGAGAAGCCGGAGCGGAAGAAGAGGGGAGAGGTGGACAGAGAGAAGAGGGAGAAGCCGGAGCGGAAGATGAGGGGAGAGGTGGCTGCGGTCCGGAACAAGCTTTCATATCCTGTGAATCTGTAACCGCCGGCATGCTCCTGATATCGGGGGGATTTTCTCTTTATCTAATCACGATAAATGTTAAATCTGGCGGTAAAAAGCCTGACAGCTGTTCAGGTGGAGGGAAATGTAGTGGCGCTGACGGTACGTGTATGTTCCTTGTTATTTTGTCAACCATACTTTGTAATGTATCAGTATCAATTAATTTAGGTTGTTCAACATTTTCCAGCGTTAATCGGAAATTGGGTAGTGCTTGCAGTAATCTGTGTCGCAGGGATAGTTCTGGCGAGCTTCCTTTTTGGAATCGCGTGTCTTCACCTCCGATACAGGAAAAGGAATAAAACGATGGATTCCAAGTCAGAGGAACAAAGGATAAATGGTTCAGTTACTCCCGCCAGTATTGGGGGTGGTATAGAAGAGCAAGACGATAATGATAACGACTCAGTGACTGGCGTAGGTGCAAATCGCTATACTCCATATTCGGACGATTATGATGATATGGCCTTTCAAAATAATACATACTTGTGGAATGAAAACTCCAATTATGATTATGACAATATTAATCAGATGGGCAGTGACCCTGTTTGGCGTCTCTGTGAAAATCCGGTAACAATTCCAAAATGAATATTGAAAACTAATTTTGTTGCTTATCGGACCAGTAATCGGTTAGATTGGGTAGTTTTAGGTATAATGACTGCAAAATAAACAAAGTCGGCTTTTTCAAGGTAAACATGACTTAGCTATGGGCGATAGCAGAATACAATTGACACCGTAGGCCATCTCGCGAGTGTTTGTAGACAGTTCGGGTGGATTTAATGGCGTAATAGCGCGAATTAGTAGCTCTCTGTGATTATTCGTTTAATAGGTGATAATCTTTATCATTAGAAGGCACAATTCCCGGCATCTTCACGAAATTAAATGGAAAATTACTTTTCAAACCGCACACAGTGCAACACATTCTAGTAATATCATTACATGCTTGTCTAATTTGTTATATTTTTCTTTTGAATGATGATGTGCAAATATTTAGAAAACGATAAAATGTGTAGCTGTCCATCAGACAAAATTCCTATCACTAAGTTCTATGTGGCGAATTACGGTAGGATCACCGTATCAACCCCCGTTAATATAGATTCTATATAATTCAAATAGATTCTCATAAACTTACTCACGTAGTATCTAAGTCCCAAATCAATAATCTGGGATTTTGATCGCAGTGAACTAAAACATTTGTGAATTCCTATACTCACTAGCTATCGATCGGAATCAAACATAAACACAAACTCACTCCTATACATGTACGTATCTTGTACGCATTGAATCCGCGCTTGCTTTAATTTGCAAACATACACTGTAATTTTAAAAAGGCGCCTTAGACACCGATATATCGATAGAACTTTACGGTATGAAATTCATTCACCTCAGATAATCTGAGAAGTATGGCTAACCTTGTAAGCGAGCAACAACTTCAAGATGGCAAGGTAACCGAGCCTGTAATTGTGAGTGGCCGGGATAGTCACACAGATGACCAGCGTATACTGGAGGAGAGAAATGAGAGACGAGTGGAGGGGAGAGGTGGACAGAGAGAAGAGGGAGAAGCCGGAGCGGAAGAAGAGGGGAGCGGTGGACAGAGAGCGGAGAGAGGCGCCGGAGTAGAAGAGGAAGGGAGAGGTGGCTGCGGTCCGGAACTGGCTTTCATATCCTGTGAATCTCTAACAGCCGGCATGCTCCTGATTTCTCTTTATCTAATCACGATAACCGTTAAATCCGGTGGGAAAAAGCCTGCCCCTGCTCAGGTGAATGGAAATGCAGTGCAGCTGACGGTAGGTGTATGTTCCTTGTTATTTTATCAACCATACTTTGTTATGTACCAGTATCAATTAATGTCAGTTTCAAAACATTTTCCAGCGTTAGGAATAATTCTGGCGAGCTTCCTTTTTGGACTCCTGTGTGTTCACGTCCGACTTAGGAAAAGGAATAAAACGGTGGATCCTGAGTCAGAGGAACAACTGATAGATGAACCTGTTACTCCCATTAGTATCGTAGACCGTTTGAGAGAACGCTATGAATCAGTGAGCGACGAAGATGCAGATAACTATTCTATGGCTAGCATCACGGTAACTTTGTATTGACGACTATTTTATTGAGAGAGACGATACATATACATGTATGATGCCTGTACACAATGAATGGTAGTATTTGCCACATATTTTGTATTATGCGACGAGCGTTTAGACCGTTGTGTCAGCCGGTATTAATTGCAGAAAGGTTTCTGCATAGTCAATGTGAATTAGCTTGATTTTTTTATGATATAAACTTAAATTTAAAATGTGTGTTTGTCTTGGGAATTGAAGAGGAATCTCAGCATCCCATATTCATCCAGGCCCGATAGCGTCTTGACATCAAGGTAGTGAGCCCTGATGTGCTCATATTTGGTACAGTCAATGTTGAACAATAACGTTTATCGTGAATGTTTAGTGATATTATTGTTTGCATGTTTATGTGTCTTTGTTTATGTGTCTTTGTTTATGTGTCTTTGTTTATGTGTCTTTGTTTATGTGTCTTTGGTTATGTGTCTTTGGTTATGTGTCTTTGGTTATGTCGAGATAGTTGTCTGGTGTTTGTCACGGCGTTGTTTTCGCACCATGATGTCAGTGACGCCACTCCCGGTCACACCTGAGTGACCCTAACCGGTCAGATGTTACTCCCGGTGGATTAACGTAATTGGCTGTAGATTATCTTATCTCTGTAACATTATTCTCAGAATTAACCGCCATAATCCTAACGCATCTATTCAAAATTTAAATTACCATTAGTTAGCAAGAAAGGATGATTGGTTTAAGAGTCCATAAATCAATAAAAAGTTAAAGCCGTGGTATATGTAGTGTTCTATGATGTACAGATCAATGGCAGTTATTCTTCGGTGTACATGGGTAAGATGGCGTTAAATGATACGCACTAATCGTGAGTACTAGTTCATCGCTCACCTCAGGTCATCGAGAGCAAGCAACCAAGCTGGCAGATGTCATCAACAGGTGAGTACTAACGGTGATCTATGTGATCTGGGTGAAAGACGCAATAGGCGAGGGCGCTGGCCAGGTTTAAAGGCAGGACACATCCATGAAGTTACTCAGTTCGGAGCAACCTTAATCCTGTTGTCGCTAATATTGAACTGAACGACCAATAAACACGGAAAGTTATCACATATTTGTGAGTTATTAATATAGAATGTATGTATTTCAAAATAACAATTTATGGTAATGTTGTGACCAATTCTTGCCGCGTGCAATCACATGTAACATTATTTTTTCCGAGATTTATTTTATTTTTAAAGCGAATTTTCTTTCAGCTCTTCAGGGCTGCACATACCGTAATATGATATGGTACGGCAATAAAGTAATAAAAGAAAGATACTAGTGAATAACAAAAATAAATTATCGTTTATCTGCTAGGATTTATTTACCACCGAGGACATGGCTCACTTTATCTTTACTTCTAACCAGGTGCTTATGCACAGTTGCTCGAACCATGTATATACCAGAGGGGTTCACATAAGTAGTAAAGTTAGACTTCTGTGAGTAGTGCCCCAAATTCACTCCATCAAACAGCTCAGTGACGTTGTAACCGGCTGTACTACGAAGACCTATGTCGTTAAGCCGGACGGACACATGTATAGGGTAGCCTGATTGTTTAGTGTATATGATTGCCACAGCAAAGCTTCCTTCAGGCACGACGGGTCTTCTCCATACCTGCACAGCACCACTGTATAACTGGAAACAAGAACACATCATGATTTTATATCAGCACACATGTGCTTGAAATTGGGTCTATCAATGAGTGGCAAATTATGGCAGACATGGTATCTTTGTATGCATGAATTAAGTGTATAACCCTGACACTAAACCAATTAAAATTATCGACTCAGAGCACATTAGACACATATTGGTAAGAATAATTGAGTTTTCCGATTTAGTTAATGGATGGTTTGTTTTCTGACCTGCATCACGCGTTTGCCCTGTATACCGAGTGGGTCCTGATTTACAGATATGATCCTGGTGTTCTGCAGCAGATTCCGAGCCTCTGATCTCATGTGTCTGAGATCCACGGACATGAGCAGCGGAGAAGCAAACATCGCCCACATGCCAAACTGCACCCTCTCCTCATCTCTGGACAGGCCGAAATTTCCTATCACCAGCTGTAATACAGAACAATCGCCCAATTAATATAACATTTGCTTATGAGATATCATGTCTAATATGGTGTTTTTATTAACGTTGGGCATTGGTTGGACCGCATTAAAGGAAGGAAATATACGTGAGAATCCGGTTTGTTTTACTCACCATATCCGCGTCATTAAAACTACCAGGTGTCGCCACTGTGCTGAAGTTTCCCTCGTCATCTCCGTACCAGTTTATTATACTCGTCAGACTCTGGTAATTATCCCAGATATCTCCATACACACGGAATGTGTTACACGCCTCAGCTATAGCTGTGTAATTAGGCTGGAAACAACAACATTACATATTATCCCAGATACCTCCATA
>JAXGGS010315728.1:0-13755 GCA_035585475.1 Armandia brevis
GGGTTGAGGTGCATGTTGTTGCTTGCCCACTTTGATTGAATGCCAGGAAAAAAGAGGAGGAGAAATACCCACTACCACCGAAATTCTTGCCCCCCGCACATTAGAGCCAGGGACTGGTTTGTTCACCTTACTTAAATACCGGTCATATAAGGGATGGTTATAATGTATGTTATGATCTCATTGATCATGATTGCGTATGTATGAATGTGACTCGATATGTAACAAAAGTTGCGGCTGTATTTCAACCACACCAGCATATTGTTAACAATAAATAAATAAATAAATACATGAAAGAGTAATTTTCCTGATATAATTGTCGGCCGATCCAAAGTCACTATTTGAACGAGGAAACACCCTGTACGAAGTTGTGAAAACTTTGCAATAATCATGCAAGGGGTCTCACGACTACAGGACATGCATGCATCATGTATATTGAGCAAGTCTTGAGTAATTTGTGTGTAGACATGATTGAAATCATGTCAAGAGTTGTTAACACATATATTCTAGTGGGTGGAGATCAATGTCTGATAGGTATCGATGTAAATCACCCCTATCGGTGATCAATTTCTTAAAAAAATTATACGAGCCCACACATCAAGGTTTAACTGATCGCTATGAGATTACCCACTATAAGTATAAGATTGTAGTATCAGCGATCAGGCTACAGGCATGTGCGATACTCATATTAAAATCTTTTCAACCATGGTTTTATGATGATTTGTACCTGATGTCTGTATTATGCCATATATATATACGCGCGAATAGGTTTTTTACATGTGAAATGACAAGCAATCCTGCCCTCTGCTTTAGGATAGGCGAGTTACACAGTTTGGGATATAGAGTAATTACAGGGTGCAAAATCCCAGCTGTCTTATACGCGAGATTTGCTTATACGCGTCTGTACATTGTAGGTGGAATATTGAGTTATTAGTAACCTTACCTGCTCTGTTAGCTGGAATCTGCGCCATCGCGAACTGTTTTGTGGCGATCAGGGTGCCCAGGGCGAGCATCAGGAAACGTAACATCTTATCCATCACCTTGGTAACCTGGTGGTAACCTGGTGGTAACCTGGTGGTAACCTGGTGGTAACCTGGTGGTAACCTGGTGGTCACTGGTGGTCACTGGTGGTCACTGGTGGTCACTGGTGGTCACTGGTGGGGAGAATATAGTAATCCACGGTCCGCTATGATAACATGATTGTCACTCAGAATCCTGTCCTCAGAAGGAAACACACGCAGCGTGTCTTCTACTATATTACAGAAGAGTAGTCCCACGTAATCCCACGTAATCCCACGTAATCCCACGTAATCCCACGTAATTACTGGTGTAACACTGGTGTAACTGGTAAAATACAGGTGTATGGATCTCATGTAATCACGGATGAATCCTCTCCCCTGTAGCGCCGGTATCTACAGCAGGTAGTTTTTAATCCGCCTGATTATCCACACACGGCGTCTCCGCAGATCCAGGTACAGCGCATTGTTTTCACGGTTGTCACCCAGCCCTGAAGTGTAAAACAGGCATCAGTTTAAGATGAGCACTCGGTTGTAGACAGGTGATAAATTAATACGTCACTTGGAGACACTTGGCTTAAATCTCTATTTACCTGTAAAGTTAAGCGTACCATTGATAACCTTAGCATATTCGTTAGAAAAGGCTTACAATTACACGATGATTATTCACGTGCACATTTGGCGTCACTGGGTGACAATTAAATATACAAAGAGGTGTTAATTAGCTTCTGCTGTTCAATGGTGATTATAATGGTCACATTGTAGGTTATTGTGATTGGGTATAGCACCTCGCGAGACTAGCGGACGAGAGCACAGCTAAGGGCGAGACTACGCGCACACCGCCGCCAGAGCGGCACTTCCAGGACACCTGCGGAACAGTGCACATCGCCACTGATCTCTCGCATAAACTCTTCAAAGTCATTATGGCTGGTTCACGACCGCTACGTTTTTGTAACAAGTGTCTCGTTAAGCACGAGGCTCCTACCGGAAAGAAGTGCCGGAAGGAGGCTGGTTCCGCTCCTGGTGGAGGAAACGACGGAGAAGAGGAGGCACTCGGAGGCAGCTACGCCGTAGCACAAGCTCTGCACAGGCTCAACTCGAGACTGGACAAGATAGAGACCCGAGACCGCCCCAACACCTCCAGCAAAACAAGTCGGCGAGACGAGCTAAGCAACGACGATGAAACCGACTCGAACGGGTCCGACAGCTCCTCGGAGGAAGAAGAATCCGGAGCCGCTTCCGATGATTCTGAGAATTCTGATGACTCCAGGACCTCGGCCAGACGCTCACGGAAAAAGAAGCGCGCTTCCAAAAAGAAACGCAACGAGAAGTCTGGCATACTCCGAGTCGCGGGCAGGAGCTGCCGCAAGAAGTTTAAGTGGCCACAGGAGTTGGTCATGAGAAGGGGAGGCTACACCCCACACTGGGATGAGCTAACAGCGGCCGAGCTCATCCTAGGTTTACAGCGGATGGCGAAGCGGCATCGGGAAAAGGGGCGTCTACAGGTAAGCATCTATGTACTAGACTTCATAGAGCTTATATTGGCGGACGTAGATCGCTACCCCCTGGACGCCGTACGCGCATCGATAGAAGTCTGCATGATCGGCATGGAGCAGGGCACGCTGCGCTGGAAGGAGACCTCGCAGATACAGCACTTGAGGCAGACAGAACTCCAAAGCTACATGCACCTGGCTAGCGCCGAGAAAAGAGAGGCAGAGACACCCAAACTCCCAGCCGAGAAGCCTAAGCTGGAGAAGAAGAAGATGGGAGTCTGCATACCTTTTCAGACGGGAACCTGCCCAGTGCAGTCACAATCACACATAGTTGATGGACGCGAGCTGAGGCACATATGCCAGTACTGTTACACAGTACGACACAAACGCCACAATCACACCGCAGCAGACTGTGGCAAGAAAGCGGGCAACAAGCCAGGAAGCGAATAAACATTCGACTCGCGCGCTTTTAAAACTTTTTAGCATTTACAATTTCTTGTTCAAAACTTCGTTTATATGTATTTTATACTAATGTAAATTGTATGCATGTTTGATACTTTATTCTGTAAAACACTGTCGTAGTTAGTAGAGTTTAGTTTGTATAAAACTTTGTCGGCAGCCGAGCCAGACTCGCACCCCAGTCTTATCTATTAAAGGCAATCACGCTCCCTCTCATACAAACATTGACTCCCTTTGTTCATTTCACACCTCTTTTGCTCCTCGCTTTCTGGGCGCCGACAGAGTAATTCTAGCTGACACCGTCGGCTTTCGCGCTAACACAAGTGCACTCAACCTGGGCAGTGGTTCGCACCTGGCTTCACACCTGCAGTGGGCTCCAGCACAATCCGACCCTGGGCGCTTAAAGTGCAATTCACCACGTCTTCACTCGTGCTCCCACAGGACAGGGCACCAACGTGACACCAGTGTTTTCACACTCGCCCGAACCTCTGACGTCACTAATCTAGCCGCATTTATCAAGCGACGCTGGTGTTAGACCGACACTTCTCTCAGACGCGCTCTACAGGTAACACTTGAGCTGACTTCAACGACTTCAGGTAAGCACCACTATGCATTCCCGTGACTGGGAAAGCTACCTGGAGTTTATTTTTCCGCAAGGTTACGACCTCGCCCGAGATCGCACCTTAGACAAGCCCACACGGCATGAGCTGTATCGTGAGCTTCCGACTCTTTACAGTGATCAGTTCTTTTATGCCAAACCACCCGTACGTGGGGGTCCGACTCAAAATCGGACCGAGCGGAAACTAGCCCAGCCGAGCTGTACTGTAGAGTTCGCTGAGCTTTGCAAGCTTGAAGCTAACACTTATGCGCTCGTAACCGGTACCCCCGCGCCTAACTATAGAGGTGCGAAAATACCGCTAGCTACCACCTTAAACCTCCCGATCTGGACACGGGTTTTGCAGGACTTTTATGACCGCGATCTGGTCAGCTTCCTGCAGTACGGGTTCTCCTTGGGCTACCAGGGGGATGAGCCCCCAGAGTGCTGGGACAGAAACCACCCCTCAGCCGATAAACACCTTGACGCTGTTTTCGAGTATGTCAAGAAAGAAAACGAGCTGGGGGCGATGCACGGGCCTTTCAAAACACCACCTTTTGCCCCGTGGTTTCATACGTCACCACTAATGACACGAGCCAAGAGAGGCACGCTGAAGCGGAGGCTGATATTTGACCTTTCAGCCCCGCTGGGCCTCAGTGTCAATAGTGGCGTCCCTGAACACCTCTTAGATGACTGGGAGCGACGGGTGGTGCTACCTACGGCCACCGATTTCGGGGAATTATTATCCCGGAAAGGCAAAGGAGCGTGGCTCTTCTCCGTTGATATTCGGAGAGCCTATCGCTGGCTCCCGGTGGACCCGCGCGACTGGCCCCTGATGGGGTTCCAGATCGGCGGCGAGTTTTACATGGACAAGTATGTCCAATTCGGCTCCCGCAATGGGGCGCTGGCGTGCTCGCTCACCTCTGCCTCTCTCGCCTGGTTCATATTCTCGGCCACTGGGTCCGAGCTGTTCGTCTTTCTCGACGATTACGCCGGCGGAGAACAGACGGAAGCGCATGCCTGGGAGACTTATATGTCTCTCTTGAAACTACTGACCACTTTGGGTCTCGAGGTGGCTGAGGAAAAATGTGTACCGCCTACCCAGGTACTCACCTGGATAGGCGTGGAGTATGACTCCAGACACCTCACTATGCGCATCGCGCCTGAGAAAGTCGAAGACTCTCTCGCTGATGTGGAGGAAGCTCTACTCCAAACTCAGCCGCTCACCAAAGTGGAGTTTGACTCTTTGGTCGGAAAACTCTTCCACATCATAAAATGCGCTAGACCAGCGCGAGCTTACATGAATCGACTCCTAGCCGATTCCCGCTCCGCTGGAAAGTTGGGAAAAGCGCATCTCTCGCCGGGCGCCCGCAGCGACCTCCTCTGGATGAGGAGTTTCTTGAAAAGCTTCAACTGCTTGCATGTCCTGCCCGCCGCCCGAGAGGTGATCGTTATCACAGCTGACGCCTCCCGTCAAGGGTGCGGCGCCGTGTGCGGTCAACAAATGTACGGCATTGAGTTTCCGGCCTGGTTCCGCGATTTAGAAGTACACATAAATGTGTTGGAGGCACTAAACCTCATCATCGCGCTGAGACTCTGGTCCCAACGGCTACGACACTGCACAGTGTTAATCCAGACCGATAATACCACCGCTTACTGGGCCATCAAGACTGGTCGGTCACGAGATAACCTCATGATCGATCTCGCCCGTGAGGCTCACATGCTGCTCGCCATACAAGACACAGTGCTGACCATGCAGCATGTGCCGGGCATCAGTCTTACCGACTCAGCAGATGCGCTCTCTCGGCGATTCACGGGCCCTGTATACGCTGATCGCGTAAAAGCTTTACAGCACAAGGGAATAGAGCTACTCACACCGGCCTACTCCCTGTTCGCTCCGCCCCCGCTATTCTAATTCCTGCCTGCGCACCTAAACCTCGTTCAACTGTTCTTTCCTAGGATGAACAAGACAGCACCCACTATGGAGGAACTCTACGAGCGCAGCCGGAAACGCCGCCGCGCGAGTCTCAGGCCGGGCACGCGTGCTAACCAGCAGTTCCACTGGGGCAAGTACAAAAGATTCCTAAAGCAAATCGACCGGAAGCCACGTACTGCTCGGCCGGAGGACCTGCTGGCGTTTCTGGAGCTGCAGCTCGACAGGGGACTGCTGTCGGCGTCTGTGCTAAATTACTTAGCGTCCATTCGCAGCGTCATCAAACAGGAGCGCATTGACACCGACCACCCTTACGCCCCCGAAGTTTACGAGTGGGTTATGGGCGTCGGTAAAGATAACGAGGATCCGGTGAAGCTGCAGCCCTACATAACACGGCAGCAGCTGCAGGAGGTACTGGCGGCGGCGGACGGTTACGAGCACTCCCTCCTCTTCAAGAGCATTGTGTCCCTCGCGTTTTACTCCATGCTACGCTGCAGCAATCTAGCTGTGAAGGACGAGAAGGCCGAGCAGTTTGCGTCCACGCTTACCAGAGGCGACATCGACATACAGTCTGACCAGGTATTGGTATGGCTACGTTGGTCTAAGTCGCTACAGCTTAAGACCCAAGCCCGGTTCCTGGCCGTACCTCTGGCGGGCGACGACACAAGTGTGGGCATTCATCTAGCCGCGTATCTGGAGTCCACCAAACACTTCGGCAGCGACCGGGCCCTCTTCCTTTGGCCGGACGGGTCACCGGTCACCCAAACCGAACTGCGGGCCATTCTGACTAAGCTGCACGGGGGCACTTCGGTGGAGGAGGGAGCTAAAGCACACGCCTACCGAAGAGGTGGCGCTGTGTTTTACTACAAAGGTGGCGTACCGGTGGAGCATATTAAGAGGCTGGGTACCTGGAGCTCGGACATCATCTACCGCTACCTCCGGCAAGCGGCTCCGGATGTACAACCGTTTCAGGTGGCCCTGATACCGGCTGTAGCCTCGCTCGTCCCACCTGCCATCGCCGACCCAGCACAGGGACCTCAGACCCCTGCTGCCGGTACGTCCACCTCCGACACTTAATTGGCTGAAACTAACACTACCTCTACACATTGGCTGTTACCTTACCTGAGGGCGCACCTGAGCACGCTGCACATTTGGCGTCACTGGGTGACAATTAAATATACAAAGAGGTGTTAATTAGCTTCTGCTGTTCAATGGTGAAAATCTGTGCGACAAGTACAGGCACACATACATGTATATGTATATGCCTTATTTAGTAAAATTGTTGTTCTAAAATTGTTGTTCGTCACACATTGCTTAACAAGGTAAGGCGACTGTACAAGTACTTCACAAGACAAATCTATCCGCACCGAGGTAAGTATAAGCTAAGTGCAGTCACCTCTCATATATTTAATAACACGTGCCTCTAATCACGCAAACTTTTAATTCAAAACATTCCAAATTATTAATCTACAGGTCGACATACAATCGAAGGCAATCAGGATGATGTTATAGTAGTAATAGTTACACCTGTATTCATGTAATTTATATCATATTGTATATCACTTAGGCTGCATAAAACTACTAAATATATTCTCAGGCCCGCCCGCATGAGCCATCCATACCAATCTTTTTTATTGTGATTTCAAAAAAACAATTCCCGCCGCACCCCCTATTTTGGTACAAAAAGCCCAAAAATGGTCCATAAAAGGACCCCGCACCCTACAATTAAGTAAAAAAATCATTCCGCACCCTCCAATTCATTTCAGAAAAAGAACAAAAAGCTACCGTCCGCAGCCCCATCTTGGTACGAAACAAAAGCTTGAGCTCTATTGATTTATTTTATACAGCCTTATATTTGATATTTCGATGTAAGGTTTATTACTAGGCTACCCTTCAATACAAAACGCTAGGTCATGAACTACGTACATGTTATTCCACTATCATGCAAGTCTTAATCCCTCGGCCCGTTCAGTTTACTAGCTGAGAAGACTGAGACATAGCACTACCACATTCATGTCACTAGTACATTATTTAGACGTGTTTGTAGGTCTTAAAATCTACTTGTGCTGGAGTTAGTATATCCGATCGTATAATCCCACCTAATAAATAAAAGCCCAAGCGTTTGTTCTTATTTGAGATCGCTTATTTCTAATCAACACCTCGACAAATAATTTCAACATGGGGTGATTAAGAGCAATGTTGAATATACACAACTCTATTCATTTCATTTGTCTATGTTGACAACATTATACTTTTTTACGAATATCATATGAACTAGCGCTCGCTGTAGTGTGAGTGCGGCAGTAGAATAAATTGTATAAAGTCTACTTGGTATATCGACGAGTAAACTTATCGAGAGGCTCTACATAAAGTGTACATAACGACTTTTTACACTCGACAGTGTGTGTACTGTGAATAATGCGTGCCGGAAAAAAACCCCAAAGTTTGAATGTACTGGGCACACATATGATTCTGAGCTCATGTGACGCATCGAATCAGCGCTATTTATCAATGCTGTCTAATCCTGGGTATAGGGCCTTACACACAATCCCATATCAGTCAGTTTCAGCGGATAACTAAAATCTTTAGCGCATTAAATCAACAGACACGCATTAAATTCATTTAAAACACCTTGCTCAGAGTTTCAGCCTGGGGAACTCACATTTGTGAGTTAACGCACCTTATCTACACGACAAGATGTGATTTTCTAGATTTTGTCCAAACGGTGTACTCCTTGTTCGAGCATTTGCCCCAGCTTGGGTCATAACTCTAACATTTCGCCCTAGCTAGAGTAAAATATCAAACATCTGGGTACCCCTTTTCTGAGCATTTTCCCCAAGCTAGGCTAGAAATTCGAAATGTTGTCTAGCTTTTGCAGATGATTCGCCAAATGTTGCCCGCAACAGTACCACCTTGTTGGCTGGATTCGTTTGTGGAACAGACAATGGACGAGTGCGCCCCCGGGTTTTGTCACTGACACGAGCAAATGTCGAAGATAAAGTTACCGCGCGGGAAGTGACTCCGTGAGGAAGCTTATTAGACAAGATCACAGCGAGCCCAGCCCCGAACAAGCGTGAATTTGTCTAGGTACACTTCGGTAATTATCTTTTAAAACTTTCAACAATGTACATCCTTCTACTGCCGACGCAAATAAACACTTTCCTTGTATCACGGACATCGACGTGTACTATGTAAAAAAGCGTTGGTAAAATTACGCGCAGGGTCGTCTTCAGTTCAGCTACATATATATTATAATATGTACATGAATGATCATATGTATATAAAATACAGGGTTGAGTTGACTTGCATTAACTTCAGTCACAACCGCGCATATTTCACATGGAAGGATGGCACACCAACGTTAACGAACACTAATCGATTTAATATTCTGTACACTTCCTCAATACATTTGTATATTATTAAGCCATATATCTAGGGTTGTGGCAAATTTAGGTGTACAGCAAGCACTATAAAAATCATTATGAATAATAATAAAATAGAAACAACATATGGAAAGATGTCTACATCAAGATATGCGCATTCAAGCTGAGAGAGGACGTTTAAAATGGGATGAAATAGTTGAATTCGGAGAGCGATATTTTTTTTATGAATAATGAACTGGCCATCTATAAAGTAAGCTAACAGTCCGATATATTGATATAACGTACCCCGGTAACTGCCTAGAACCAAAGTTTTACTAACCAACGTTCTAAATGTCTGAATGAAATTTTTGTAATGCATAGGAGCATAAACTGTTTTTGGGGACTGCCAGGTGGTCCGACTGTATGGTTTTTATTTCAGTTAGCGCGTCAGGATTTTATCGTAAGAGGTGTGCGGGCGGACGACACCTCCAGGAGGAAAATCAAAGGGGGACCGGGGATCTCATGCCCCTGCCTCGAGCTCTTTCCACTAGATCATAATACTTCAGTGGTGTGTCATCGAGACAGCCGACTTCATCTCTGACATGGGCCTCATCAATGCACAAGGTTGCAGCTCGCAAACTGCCTAGAACGCAAGTTTCTCGTCAACGCTGCTTAAGTTTCCGAATTATATAGGGTACTGAATACCCATAACGACAACTTATTAGTTACCGGTTTTGCTTAAATCGCGTTATCTTGACAGGAGGCTTGACCTCTGCTATGATACATCGATATCAGACGAGGGCATGTGCACTGGCAGATGTTAATAAAAGTACAATGTTATGATTTTACCTGGGTAAACTTATGAAGCATTGTCTCCAATAAACTATCCCGCACAAGTATTCATAAATCCCACTGGGCTGATGTTAATGTTTGTACGATAATCATAAACCTCCCATATAAAACTGTATTTATCAGATTTATCGCGGTTGGTCCTGATCAAAGACAACGATTCCCACCGATTTGAATCAACAAGCGACCGTGAATTCGGTCCGCGAATTTGCATAGTGCAGTTGTCAGAATCAACGGTTCGCGACTGGCGAAAAATAAAGCTATTTAAACATTGAACCCCTTCAGTCGAGATAAACGCGTCAAAGGCGATACAATGCACACTGTCATCAATGCATACATCTTATACTGAAAACGCCCATCAAAGTAACTGATTACATTTGCACCTATTCCTCTATAAATAAAACGGTAAGCGTGAGTCATTAAATTAACCTCGTAATTTTAATAGGACGAGAAATTAGTTTTGAAGACGACATGTAGCTGATTGTAAAACATTGATGGTTTCCAGCGTGATTTATTACACAACTAGAGCTAACCACAAACATACATTAACTATGGGACAACAATAACAAGTCAATGTAGTACTATTGCGTAACACTGAGACACAAATCCCCCACAACAATCAGGATTAATCTCATTTTTAAGCTACGACAATTCTAACGTGACAAATGACAGTTGCCTGTCGTTACAACAGCCGAAGTCTAGAGCACTTTATCAGATGTCAACCACAATATAATCATGCTAGCCAAGATTACATCTACATGTATCATTTTCACCCATATATTTATGACATACTCATATATTTCCATCTCTGATAGAGTCAGACGAATTATAATAACGATTCCGACACTCGCCCTTAATAATATTTCAGGTGATTAGGCTCCTGTGCGTATGTTATAATGCAGTACTCACCTGTGCTGCCAGGTACATGTACATGTACTGTACTGGACCAGTGGTGAGACACGGGCAGTGTTTAGCACTGATATATGGCGGGGATAGTATCGATCTAACCTGCCCGGCCTGTAGCCGCCTGTGACTGGGCACAGCAAGCACACTGTAACACGCTCGGCACCGCTCGCTGTAACAACCCCTCGCACGACCCGGACCAGGACCGAAACTACGGGGGTTCCCCGCTTCCCGGAAAGCACCGCGACTCGCGCGCGTTTAATCACGTGTGACCCCGCCGCCGGGGAGGTGAGTCATGTGACCTGCCGTGTCCTGATAACAGCACGTGTTATATACCGCTTACTAGTACATCAGGTGAGCTACTATCACACAGCAGTGCATGAACTGTAACACCCGAATTCTCACTGGCCGATACTGTTCTTACACTGTTCTACAGTCAACATGTGTGTGCTCACATGTGTCACTTCCCCGCTACATATCCCGGGTACATATCCTGGTCTGTTTTACACAGAGTTCATCAGTTCCGACAACTTCGCAGTAACTATCCTCGTATGTATGACTAGACCGACTGAGAGACATACTTAACTTAAAGCATATATCTATTGATATGTATGTATGTATATCAGTTAGTTGTCCCACGCTGCTGATAGATACGTGCAATGTTATCGGTATCACGCGCTATATTAGATAGTTAGGTGATCGAGGCGCGATGCTCCCGGGCGATGCTGAGTAATTTCGTTATCAGCTCCAGATGATCGTGTGATGTAAAACTGAGTAATCGCTGAGCTTGTTGTCGTGTTTCGCTAATCGGTTTAATAGCGGCTACGCATCTGTAGAATGTTAAACAGGAGCGATCAACGACTCCGGTTCTGCGAAACTCTGTTAAGATTACAACTTTGTCACGTAACCGTATTGAGACCCTGACCTTATAGTCGGTTGATGATCCAATTTTCAGATGATTGAGAGTCGGCGCATTTAACCTCAACTTTGAGGTCAAATGAGGGATATTCGCTCGATTCTGGGGTCGGAGTGAGCCCGGGGAGTGAGCGGAGAAACGAATTCCGGTGAGTGCGCGCACGAGCCGCGCAAAAGAAACGGTGGCGGCATACCCCATTACATGCCCCAAATACAAGGTGTCCCATTTCTCAGTAACACGTGCCGAAAAAACCCGATAATTCTTCGAAGATCGTGGAGGTCTGTAATCGAACTCTAGCTATTACATCACAAATAGGAACCCGCTAAATTCCCTTCTTGATACACGGACAAAATTAAATATAGATAAAATGAATCTGGCACCCAGCATGTTCGGCAATGCGAAATAATTTGCTCTTATTTAACCTATATACGTGCCAATTCTTGGTATGGGCTAAAGAAATTAAAAGTTCCATTTCCATGAAACCGAAAAGTTCATTCACTTAGTCCGTTATCTTTCTGAAAATAAAAAGACCCGATCCTGTACTTGGTAATCATGGTAAAAAAGAACCCAAGCATGCAATTGGCAGATCTTGATTTATTCAGATAAAAATACAATAAACGTTGTACCCGCCCCCATCACAGAGCTCAATTGGGAAACCCCTCAACATATGAAACAAAAGAAAGTTATCGAATGATTCATTCATCCCAATTTTGTTAATGGGTTAATAGGTGCACGTAGTACTCGATGTTTACTCATCTGAGTTATCGTGGTAACGTACAATATTTCGTAACCACATGTGAGCTGCATTCAGAGCTCTAGGATCCATTACCTAGCGACTTCCGGTGTAACTTCCGGTTATCTAACCTTACATTAACGTCATCTTGTCGATTCGCGCTCTGGGTCAATCAGACACAGGTCACTGTGTAACCCGGATGTCCAGACAAACCGCCAGGACTGCGGGGTTAAGTTATGAAGTTGCGCTAGGGCGAATAACCATACGATTCAATACCATTAGGAAATGTTGGTAATCATTGCGCCGATAATTGAGAGGATATTGCCACAAGAACTAACACTTGTTTGGTAGGTGTGTGTCAATTGATATTGATCAGAATTTGCTCGGTGCAGCAGCCAGAATGCGGCCGGGTCTCTCTGGACAGTTCACAGGCTGAGAACCACGATGGCGGTCAGGCAAAGTTCGCGCTCTCGGGAGGGGCAGCTCTTAGTCACGGCGGGTGTTTTATACTCCATGTTATCGCTGCTTCCGGTACGCCACGCCGCCGAACCCCCTGACGTGGACAACGCGAGATTCACCGTTCTCCGGGAGACGAGAGAGTCCGCGGGACTGCTGACCGTACCGCAGGATTTCTCACCCCTCGTCACCTCCGTATATCTCTCCTCGAACGACATCACCCACCTGCCCGACCTCGTCTTCTCCAACTACACCAGCCTCCGTCAGGTCGTCCTCGACTTCAACTCGGTGACGCACATCAGCACGGCGGCGTTCGCCGGAACACCGGTGGTCTACCTCGCGCTGGTCAGGAAAGGCTTCTCAGGCGACATGCCCGACTTCTGTGCGGTGAACTCCACCCTGGAGTTCCTGAACCTGAGAGGGAACAAGCTGACGGGCGTTCCCGACCACCGCCTCTCCTGTCTCGGTATACTACTCCAGCTCGAGGTGACCGGGAACAGTCTGACACAGATGCTGAATACGCATGCGCTGAACCCGGGGATCGCGCATATCTACACCGGGAACAACCCGCTGAACATCTCCACACCGATGTCGCTCGCCACCCTATACAACCTGCAACACCTCCATCTGGGTGACCTGGATCTCACCGCATTTCCCGACCTGAGCGAGCTGCCCAACCCCGCCATCTTTGAGCGACTGTATCTGGACGGCAACCCCATCACGGAGGTCACTGCCGAGGCGCTGTCCGCGCTAAACGCCACCAGTCTGACATTTCTACAGATCTCCGCGACCACCGAGCTGCTGGCGACCTTGGCCCCGTCCTTGTCTAAGCTGGAAACCCGGCTGAATGTGCGGCGCACCAGCGGTATCCTCTCTCTGACCCTGCCCTTCCTGCCGGCGCTCCAAACACTGCACGTCTATGAAACCACTATCACCTCATTCCCTGATGTTCGGGCCTTGAACGGTTCTCTGCAAAATCTCCACGTCACCGACAACAGCGATCTGGCTGCTGGCAGACCGGAAGTGCTCACCATGCTCACCGG
>JAXGGS010315950.1:0-11781 GCA_035585475.1 Armandia brevis
AGATTCAAAAATAAAATTATGACCCTCCCTATATTTGCCCGGCCCTCCCAATTCCTAAATAATGACTCGTCCCTAAGAGGGCCATGGCCCATCTTACAACAAAACCTGCCGCACCCTCCTTCTCAGCTACAGCACGATTTCGAGTAAAAAAGCCGATTTTTTTTTAAAGTGGCCCGCACCCTACTTTTCGAAAAAAACCCTACCCTGTTACATTTCAGAAAAAAAAAAAAAAAAAAAACTGCCGCACTGTCCCTGGCTGAAAAAACCCCTGCCCGCACCCTCTTCTCAAGCAAAAAAAAGCTCGAGAAACTAATCATTAATTTTACGAAGCCTAACACATTTTGTATTTGATTGAATCCAGGCATCAAACTTCTGTAAAGAAAACGTTAATTATGGCCTAATTGTCGTATGAAGGATGATTAGTTTCCTGAATTTTCAGTTATATGGGTCACCTTCGATCGCCTATCTTAACATTAGTTCTTGATTCCTCGAAATTTCAATCCATAGGAAAGTAATTGGGCGCCATTTGTTGTCAAACACGCCAATTAACACATTAGAGTCTCCTATTTGTGCTATTTACTGAAACAAAAACCTCTCCAACCCAAATTCAACCGATTTAAAGTCCGTGGCATTGTTATATATGTAACTACCTAATATACAATCTGCTCTAAGCATCAAGAAATCAAACCAACTGTGCAATTATGGCACAAATTTTATGTAAACTTTATTGGTGAATGTGTAGTCCAAATAAAACAATATACAATGTAGTACAGACTTCAAAACAATCGTTACACGTTGGTGCACTCAGTACAGAACTGGCACATCCATGATATCTCGTGACATGTTTTAAAGTCTACAATATACCCTCTATTTATCCAGTTCTATCTTCATGAACTATATAAACAGCTTCGCCTTTAATTTTATTGTCTAAGATGCTGAGTATTATTTAAACAACTTAACATGTTCAACTAGGGTTATAAAGTAGATTCGATACATGTGACAATTCATCTATGCCATGAGATCACGAATGTGAATGGATACACAAGGAGTATAATTAATGGTATGGCAACCATGTACAGTTACTTACAATCTCATTATGAAGGCGAATATAAACAAATTAAGATACGAATGTATAATCCAAGTTAGTATAAATGTATCAGGTGTGATTTGAATAATATGTACATGTACTCATGTACGCGCCTGTAGGATTGCATCCTTGAACAGGCAAGCTAATTAAAATGCATCAAACGGTATAATTCTGATCAGTTGAGTTGTCAACTCAATACAACGATTTAAATATGTATCGATACACAGAGAACAATATCACGATATGTGTCTTTCTTGCATAATTATCAACCAAATGGTGAAAAAAACGCAATATATATACAGTACATGTACATGGAACTTATGAATGGTACATTTTCTATTATAGCTATCATTCGACGCAACTCTAAATTTAACAACTCATATGATGCAATGCCTAAAAAGTCCAGCTTAGCACGATACAAACAAAGTAATTAATTATGCATTTTACAAAATAACGTAAACTTCTAAAGCATAAACGAAAGTATTAAGATAAACAAACGAGGGCAAATAATAGTCACAAAAACGAAGCGATATCTTATTTCGCTCTAAACAAGGACATCAACATGACTATGCAAGCACACCTGTATTTCACAGTAAATATTGAACTTCATTTACTTCATTCACGCTCGTAATTACAATAATTAGGTCATACAGATAAACAAATACACCACTATGAAACAGCAGTACACTGAGAGATACAATGTCTTGAGACAGTAGAGGCTATATACTAATTGCTAATATTGTGGCAATATCTAAGACCGCGGTCTGTATGGCTAAAGGAATAGATTTAGGACATAAGAAAATGTGCCCGCAACTTTGCGGTTTAATGATTAATTTTTATGTTGATAACAACTTGAATACAACTCAATGGCTAGCCTAAAATCAGCATAATTAGCCATACAGACCGGGTCCTCTTTTATGCCTACACTTAAGAAAAAAATCTAATGATAAATATTTCATCATATGTTAGTAAAATTAAAGATTATTGGTGAATTTCTAGCCAATCTGAAGCGATCTTACTTTTTGAAATCTGCATTAAATTACCCCCAGAAATATTAGAACGATATTCATGAGTTAATCACGCGCACAGCATACAATGTCTATCCATCTTGTCAAAGTCAAACCTTTCTTATTGCAAATTATATATTTATCAATTGCTTAACTGGGTAGCGTTCTCTTGAAAAATTATAATATATCAATGATACCTTGTTAACCTATAGGCGGTCGGTGGTGGATTGTACGCAAGAGTACAGTGAATTGCATTGCAATATAATTCTCCACTTGACATAATACATTGGTTAAATCTAACAATATGCTTAACTACGTTCAACTTCAATTTTATAACTCTGAAAAATTCTAGAATATATAACATCAACAATATTATTATCTTACAATTTTGTACAAAAAAAACCCCAATGTAACATTGGGCATGAGCTATTCATCTATAACCCAAAGTTCTTACAAAGGTTTGTATTCCCAATGTTTTCCAGTAAAACTGATAGTAATTTAATGTAAGTTTTGGTCCCTTGAAACACTGCAACGATAGATCACAGTGGACGGATTGCATGGCAAATTATTGCATCTTAGTCAAGTTAAATATCAGGGACTATTGCATAGATTAATACAGCAGATGTAAATTCGGGACGTTCTCGATATAAATATAAAAATTGCGATCATAGAGTTTGCGTGATTGGTCACGCTGTTACCAGAGTAATATACAGTCAGCAGTTGAAACAGCCGATCGGTTGAGACAATGGATAGTTACCCAGCACATTGCACACCATAATATCACATGTACAGTAATTCAGTATATCATAAAATGATATTTCTCTATCTACTCTAGCTACTGGACTGTACACAAGTATCAGCAGTGTTATCGACTCTAAATTTCAACAACAAAAATTGCATCACTGAATTGAATTAATGGCATCACATTATGCAGATTTCTTACTTAGTTTCGAGATGTTTCATCTCTTCTCCTTCGTCTATATTGTAAGCTCCAAGATTCTTGTCGGCGGTATATGTACGGTACAAGCACAGCACAGCTCTGCTTGGCGTCGAAACTAGTGCAAAGTTAGTAGTATCTCAAAGTAGTATCTCATTCACGTCCCCAGGACGCGACAGTCTTAAACACGTCAGATACACAATCAATCAGCCACACGTCAATAGCCGGGTGGGACTGAAGCTTTCTCCCAGTGAATAAAGCATCATGAACTGCCAAGTCGAATCATCCATAACAAGTTGAGTGATTAACTTCGCCTCCTTCCCAGCTTCCAAACATCACGTCTTCTATCCATCAACAATTACAAGATGTACACACAAATCACTTTTAATTTAATAGCTCGCAAGATCGGAACCACCAAATCCGGGTATTGGATCGAGCGGATTTATCAAAGGTGCGAACAAAATCTTGCCGCACCACGAAGAGCACGTGCGGGCGTTTTTAAATGATTCCACAAGTCACGCGTCCTGTAAGGTATGAGGGTTAACTACCAGCGGCCGCTGACACTGGCGATGTCACGACGACGTGACATCATGCTGCTCGAGCTCGTGTCGCGGAAAGGGTTGTTCGAGCCCGGAGCGACTGATAATAACGCCGGCCTCTTGTTGTATTCTGCAGGAAGATTGAAAATAATCTCATTGGTTTTAACTGAAGCTGATAAATTATTATGTCTGAAATACTTAGCGATATTTTATCTTTAATATGTTTACTTAAAAATGATCATACCTTGAATCGCTAAAATCATTTTTCGTCGTGCCCCAAAGGTCGATATTCCCAGTTCTTTTAAGTCCTGGTCTGTCAGTGTGAGGAATGTAGCCAAGTCAATCTAAAAGTAGAGCAATATTCGTTGTACAATTTAAATCAATCATGGGCACAGCCATTCAATGAAACAAACTTGCGCCGCTATGAATCCGCAATCTAGTACCCACCTCTTGTTGCGTAAAGAGATCTGTATATTTCCCTAACCCGATCTGAGAGAACAACTCGGCCAGGTCCGTCTTTGGCGGCCAGCCACTTGAGCCGGCTCCTATACTACTTCCATCCATGTGGTTACTACTAGCCATCCCAAACTCCCCCACTAGGATCAAAAGTGAATTATTAAACATATGAAGTTTCAGGCTCATTTTTAGCAAGCATGAACAATCTGGTTGAATGATCAGCAGATATATATATACATGTGTATTTTACCTATTTTCCTGTGCGGGGGCAGTTCCCCGGGAACAGCAGACAGAGGATGCTGTGACTCGCGCTGTAAGGGCGGAGTGGCCGGGGAGTCCCGTCCTGCGTTCGCCACGCGGTGAGGGAGGGGACTGATGGGGAAATCGCGTTGGACGGGAGACTGCAACTCATCTCCACTCTCCTAAGGACACATTCAAACATTTTTATTTTAAATACCGTACCCGCCGTACACACGATTACAAACATATTTGTAAAAAAATATGGGACATTAGCGGATATTTTTAAACACATTTTTTAAAAGTACCTCGAATGTGGTAGTCATGGACGGGCCATTGTATCGGACGTTACTCTGCTTAAGTCGTTCTCTGATGGCGGAGTCTGGCATAGATTTGGAGAAACCTAACCCTGCCCAGTAATCTGTCGGTATGCGGGATTCTCCGTCAGGTTTCTTCTGCATGGCTGAGAAATACATGGAAAATATTGAGACATTGATTCAGAATTTTTTCTCTCTAATTTCTGGCTATTTTTCCACAAGGAAATGCGATATAGTACGTCCTACGTTCCAGTTACCAAATAATGCAAATGTAACTTCTGACACACAAATGTACACACAATGTAGACCCCTACAATGCTCAATAATAGGGTTAGAAAAAGCAAACGGGTAACAGGGATAATGGTAAACATGCCTTTGGTAGCCATCAGTTTCTTTTGTTCGTAGTCGTAGACGCTCATACCGTCGGCGAGGAAGATGGAGTGCGGATCACCTTTCCACGGGCGGTTGCTGCCTGGGGCTCGGTTATGATCCGAACCGTCCGAATCACAGCCAGATTCAGAGGATCTGCCCTCCGTGCCATTCCTGCGAGAACAAGCGAACATGGTGGTGGTATATTACAATAACACTTTCAACAACTGTAGTACATATATATGTGGTACCTGTATTAGCTCACAGGTAAAAGAACTGAGCTGCATTTTCATGTACACTACTGATTATTAAAAGTTATATTTTGTCGAAGATACGTGTCCTGATAATTATTGAAAATGCAAGTAGAGTACACATTATTAATTTATGCACATGTACAAGACTGAAGATATATGTCGTACAGAAAATTGCACGTAGAACAATAAGTTGAAAATGTATCTCAATCTACAGTTTCATAATGGTGCTTGGACAACTCAGCGAAAGAGACGACTTACTGGAATGGGAAGTTTCTGCCGTTTTCCTCGAGCAGGAGAGCGCGATGTTTGATGGCCGGAGAGCTGGGCATGGTGTGCGGAGAGCCGAGAGGCGATGTCTTGTGCGGGGAACCAGCCCGGTGACCGGAGCCGAACAGGTCAGAGCTGCTGCTGCTGGGTGACAACCGTCTCTGGAACATCGAGTCGGCGAAACTACTGCTTCCTTGCATCTTACTTAACGGGCTCATATCTATAGGAAGAAAATACTCGTTATATAGCGGATGTCTTAAAGCAAATGCATGTAAGCACGTTAAGTTTCATGATAATTAAAAACGATGAAATTAAGCAACTTAAGTTTCGCGGTCACCACCATGATAGGGAAACACAAGACATTACAGATGTAGAACATAGAACATTGAACTTAACCAACTGTAATATAGATGTATAGATGTGAACTGAACTGGGTATCTATAGACGAGTGATAGTGAGAACTGACCGTTGTGGTTGAAGTTATGTGAAGTTTGCGCCCCAGCTGAGGCCATTAAACTCGCATTAAACCGTCCCAGTTCCGAAACTCCCAGATTGGATCGCGAGAACGTGGGACTCGCCAAGGTCGCTTGGAGGGCGGCCGCGATATCATCCGGCGAATTGCGCGCGAGTCCGATGTCGTCTGCCGCGCCCAGTCCCAATCCTGGCGGCAAGGAAGGATGTCCTGAGGGGATCTCAGCGGCGGCCGAGAGGCTCGTGCCGAAGTTCATCTGCTGCGGTAACGAAACCGGAAGTGATCGCTCCAGCTCGGCGCCCAGACTCGGTCTTTTCATGTCTCTGATATTCTGTCGCGGCGCGGCGTCCATCTCCAGACGAGAACGAGGCAGATCTCCGCCTAAGCTGGATCTTCTCACTTCACTCCCGCGGCTGATGAGTTTCGCATCATCAACCAGACTAGACATTCTCTTCTCCGCATTTAAAGCACTTTGTCGGTATAGCATCTCTTGTATGCTAACCTGTGACATGTCACCACCCACCATGGTCTGCCTCTGAATGTCGCCATTAAGATCAGCACCCAGACCGTTTCGCTGTATTCCAGACGCATTCAGTCCGTTACCCTGTGCACCAGTTCCGGGGCTGCTCAGCCCTGATGAGCCCAACAGGCCAGCAGCCGCTTGCTCGTACAACAGTCTATTCTGTACACTCGCCGGTAACCCAGGAGGTCCGGCGGCCTGTCCGCCAGAAAGTGTCGTCTGCAACTGAGCGGCTGCTGCTACTGCTGCTGCCGCCGAAATATCACGTTTCGTCGCCTGTAGCCCCTGCGTCGTCGCTGGCAACACGTGGTTGCCATGGTAATTAGGTAGCCTGTGATTAGCTGAGAACAGGGAGTCGGTGGATTTTCCCGCCAAGAGGGCGCTGACATTGGGGACGACCGCAGCAGACGATGCTGCTAGGTCGACAGGTGGACTGGTACAGGAGGCAGGACTGCCGTGAGGACTGTCGCTACCACTAGTGTTACCGCTAGCAACTGAAAATACCACAACGTAACACGATAACAGGGTGAAATCTAAACACCAACACACACACACACAGACTAGTAGTGTCACTCTACCTCAAATAAAAGTCTACCTCACAAATACCATATACGCTTAGTATGTTCACGATTACAAGGAGAAACTATTAAAATGATGAAATTGTTTACAGTAACTCTAACACCGAGTAGTACTGCTGGAGATTTGAAATGATTGCGCTCATACGAGAAACGAATGACGTGTGAGCTTTTAAACCTGATATAGGACAAAGATCGAGAGTAGTATAGCTAAAGTTTAACACATCTACAGTGATTTGCTTAGAAACGCGTGTAAGGTACGCACCTCTCTCGGTGGAAGCAGCCAGATGGAGGAGGGCGGATTGCTGCTGCAGCAGCTCTGCATTGTTGAGACCGTTCTGCGCCTGCAGATACTGAGACGGGATGGTGGCGATTCGAGGGGAGAACACCACAACCGGGCTCCCATACACTGAAAATAAACACAACAGACCCGTGTATTTCATGTACATGACAACAGATCATGCGTGCAAACAACTGGGATTTAAAAACCCCAGATTGAAGACCCACCTGGGTTTGGGCTCTGCAGTCTATTTATCATCACAACGGGGTTGGCATTCATATTGACGAGGTTTTGACCCAACAAACCTGAAAGTGTCACATACATGTGATTACACATACATATGGGACGTGAGCGGTTTAAATATAAATTCCATAGCGTAGATTATACGTGGGAATAGAACGAGTGGGAACGTACTGAGGTCTTGAAGTCCGCCGAGACTGGTGTATGAATCGGTGGCATTGTTCACCGACACCGATTCCTCGTTACCGCCGAGAAGTCGTCTGCGCGCCTCATACAGGTTGGCAGCATTGCGCTCAATACTCTTCACTATCACAGACTGTAAAAACAAATACATGTACAGAAATTGACGTTTTGATGCACATCTGATATAGGAATTACCAGTACATTATCCATATGCAAGGATGAAGCATTCTGAACTGAGGCATCGCTCAATGATATCTGAAATTCCCAGAACCAGAACCAGAATTCCCAGAATGTATTTGCTAACCATAACCATATCTCATAATTTTTATGTTATATGCACATGTATAAATGTTCAATTATTGTTTGTGTCGATTGTATAGTGAATAATGCTCGCACAATACATCTAAGGAAACATACAAACAATGCAATTAACTTCAATTTACAAAAAGAATATCTCAGAAAAATATAGACTTTTGATATAGTTTGTTAGACCCATTTTCCACTGACAGTCTGTGATAAACGAGCAATGTTTGAACAAAGCACGCGTTTGACAAATGATTTTACGATAGCTTAGGTGATCATGGTAGTTTTTAACACCAATAGTCACGCATGTTGACACTAGCGTTATGGTGACCCTGAGGTTTCCGAAGAATAAAGAAAACATTTCTATCAACAGCCATCAAATAAAACATAACAAAAAAATAGGTGTCAAATGGAAAACTTCGGGACCTATGTTAGCATCTTGTCATTTGAAAAATTGAATAGTCTGGTATGGCCGGTATTGCGCATGATTTAACACACATACATGTACATGAACCTACATGTATGAGTAAATCCCTTCCCCAAATCAGCATGCAGATGCACGAAATAACTTAACGCACTTGTGTAATTGACCCAGTTATGTTACGGCTCTTTTACAATAAACATACACTCACCAGTTTCTTCCTGTATTTTTGTCAGAAAACTTAAAAAGTTGAGGAGGTATCTGACAGAGCGATTCATCTGATAAATCTGATATGCCTATGCATGTATAATTGATTACCCCACGCAGATAGAGATATAAAGTACAGATAAAATCCAGTCTTACCTTGCTAGGCTGCTTTGGCTTGGGTTTGATGCTGATGAATACATCCAACTGTTCCATTAACTGGCTCATATTGCCTGAAATAAAAACAGTATAAATTGTAGTTTTGTAGCGAACTGATACTCGTATTATCTACATTTGTAACTAAAACGACTTTTTGTACATAAAATTAAATCGTCATTCTGCACTAGTAGCACTCTTCAATGGATACCCAAAAACAGTTGATTTAAATCGGCTGCATCAAACAAATAAAAGCTGATGCAGCCATTGTGGAAGAGACAATAACACTGTGTGCAATGTTAGCAAGCAACTGGAGTTATAAAAAAAGGTGGTTCTGTCACACCGAGCTAGCCTAAGATTTTATGTTGGCAAACCGATGTTAAACTATTAAAGAGCATCAATTGCCGGTTAACTACTGTAGGTCACCTGTGAATGGAGAGGAACGATGTGATGAGAACACAGAGGTATCTGTTATATCCGTCATGCTCGGCTGATAACTATTGTTATTCATTAGAATTACAAGTTTAAAAAAAGATAATGCTGTGACCAAGTTGAATAACGACATATAAGTAGAACGATTTTATTACCTTAAAATGGCTCTGGGAGTTTAATGACCCAATATGAAAAACTACTACGCATGCAATTGTTCACCACAGTTTGTAAATTTCATCACAAATGCTCAGCTAGTAAAAAGTTGTTCTAGCTACATATGCACATGTAGATGTAGTATCAAGTGTCGTGGATTAACAATGCACATTGTATATCAGTCTTCATCGCACTACTCCATGGGGGATTGTGAAAATATTATTCTTGTTGTGAGGCGACGAGGATATGCGTTTTTACACCCGAGCTCGTTAAAATTGTCGCCATCTTTTAAATCAGAATTGAAAACAAATCTGTAGTAACAATGACCTGATGAATATAAGCATCCTTTTAATAAAACTTGTCACTTGCCATTAAACGTTTTGCACAGACATAACACACAGCAGTCCCGAGGGTGTGAATTTTGAGTGCATTGCCTCCGAAACGGGGTATATGGTATACAAGTTAATAGCACAATACCTCTCCCCAACAATGAAAATATTGACAAAGGTAAGAGCCAAAGATGAAGGTAAAACTGCTCAAGAGGAGACAGAGACAAAAAAACTAAGCTCGTGTTTCGTAATTCGCGTTCAATGGCTTGACGATTTTGTGTCTTTTTAGTGCGCTTTTGCCACTTTTTGTCGACCCGATGAGGTGAGAGCGGTAGACTTTCATTCATGAAAAGTCATTGTACCGTAACCGCTTCAGTGGTTTGCTACGATCGACTGTATACATTTCGCGAGTGAAGTAAGGTCTTATGGCGTTAGGTTTACAAAGAAATGATATACCTATTCAGTATCAATGATGCATGGGGAAAGAGGATATTCAGTGCCGACTGGAGGAAAGAACCTCTTCTCAAGTAGATCTCTCCCTAAAAAGTTTCTCAAACTCCCAATTAAGCTTCACTTTTTAACCCCTCGCGAGCAGTGAGAAATATTTACGAAGATGTTAAGAAAAACACGTAGCCAGCGCACATGCGGTTCCTTATATGACGTTTTTTAAGATAACAATGAAAGGTTAAAACATGAAATCGTCGCATGGTTTGTAAACAGCTACTGTGTTCACAAAGCTGGCACATATGTACTGGCTACCCTATAGGTAAGGGGTATATATATACAATGTACATGTACTAACAATAAATGTGGTCTTAAGATAGCATCTTCAATACATTCTTGGACGGCCTGTTTCAATATAGCTAATATGCTAAATATTATTCCAGTTAAGACGTGTGCTTTTATCTAAACAAACTTCAAGTTGGTGAATGGGCTAAAAAGTCACAATAAAACGATCGTATCTTCATAGGGCCGTTGACCCCAATTCACCATGAGTTCACCACGTCGTTCCGGGGTCATCCCTACGGTGAAATCAGCATTTTAACCCATTTGGCAGGCTTATGACACTTTATCTCAGAAATACTGCAGACACATGCCACAGGGAAGACCCACAAGTTGAAGGGCCAGACCTCCTGGCGACAACTCAGTACCCAGGTGTTTACAAGAGCTGGACGCGATGTTTAATAAGCGCCACTTTAATTGGTAATTTAGGTACTCATACAGCAGAAGAAACACGTGCCAGAAAGGTTTCTGTTTGACCCACGGAGGAAGGTCCGGCTATGGCTGGCTGTATAGAGAGGGCAGGGTCGGGGCAGTTCACCGGGAAATTTCCCCCTCCACATGGGGACACTTCCAGGACGTCTTCTTTATTTGTTACTTGTCAAGTAAACATCCGTCATTAACCAACTGGTAACATTCCTCATACAATCCACACTAGCACGATCAGCCGTAGAATCTACCTACAGCATGGCCGTGTTGGTTTTATTTATCAATGCGCCGGAATTCTTAAGGGAATATTGTCCGGTATAGGCTGGTGATTATATGGGTAAGTTTGTGTAAAGTTAAACGCTGGTTATCGAGTGAATTACGGGGAAATGGCCACGCCAAGTCCGATCAATTTGTTGATGTTTGTTCAGTGGAGAAGCCTGAAAAACGATCGATTCGGGCTGGAGTGCGCCATGATACAAATAAACAGTTCCAAATCTAACAGCAGCACAGCCAATACAAAGAGAGAATAGAGCGTGGATTTGTAACTGTAAGTGGGTTGAACCCTAAGTATTGTTCCCATATAAGTAGGAGGTTTATTTTAAAATGTACACCATCAAATACAGCGTCAGAGATGAGGATTTTAGTAAACTTGGGAAATTGGCTGTTTTGTTGGTGTTTACCGTGTCAGCTTTTGTAAACATAACCTATAAATCGTTATCGGTGTAGGAATGCACTTCGCAATCAAACATGGGGGTGCGTGCCTCGGGCAGTTTGAAAAGTTTCAGGTTTTCTGCGTCAATTGATTTCAATGGATTTCGTTTAAATAACCTTAAA